>VWYK01118664.1:1207-13786 GCA_013399775.1 Semnornis frantzii | reverse complement strand
TTCCATTATTTTCCTGGGAAAATACCAGACAAGACTATTCTATGTAAACAGTGTACATAAATCCACATTTGACTCATCACTGAAATGCAGCAATTTCTTGTGTAAAACATGACAGATTGCTGATCAGACAGATGCACTGATGAAACTTCACATACTCCCATTACCTGCAAAGGCACCACCAAATTAAGTATGTGGAACACTATGTTTATTCAAGTTTAAGCGTTCTAGTTAGAATGAATGTTTTCTCCCTTAAAGATAGGGGTATTTTTAATAACCTGTGACCTGTTATATATGCAGCTTTGATGATTTACAACTATGTCCTCTAATAAGGATAAACTATACTGGTATCATGTATCAGTACTGTGTGAAGTTTGTCAGTAATTTTGCTTACTTTGATAGAATCTATGTACCAATCAAGGAAATTGTACCAATCTAACTCGGTCACTCTAGAAATAGGTAGGTGAAAATTATAAAAAGCGTTGAGGTAAGACCTGCTATAATACTTTTCCAACTTCTTTAGAATAAGATTGTAGCACTGAGTAGCCTGTTTTCTCAGAATTCATCAGTACTTGATTTGTAGATACATCAACAGCTATTTGTTTCTCAATCAAATGGTACAGTTGAACGAGAAAAATTACTTGTTCCATCTGGTCTAAATTCCCTTTTCAATCTTTTTATAAACCAATTCATGTATGTAGGATATCTGCTTTTAATCAACCGTAACATCTTACCCTAATTCCATAAAGCCAACCTGAAGAACATGATTGCAAACGTGATTAGCTCTCTTTATAAAATGTTTGACACCTCTACTAGAATGTATTTAGCAGCTGATCCTGCTTAAAAAACAAACAAAAAAAAACCCACCAACCAAAAAAAAACAAACAAATGAGTAGGAATGATTTTTTTCTTATCTGGAAAACATTCCCAGCTCGTGCAATAAACATTTAAGGAAACTGTAATCTTGCAAATGAAGAGGACTTGAAGGGGGGCATGTAGGACAAACAGCTACAACACAAAAAATGTTCTCAGACTCATGATCTCAAGTGTTCCATCATGGCATGATGGAAAGTGGCTATGCAGTTATTATTTTCTTTTCCAAATACTAAAAAATTAACTTAATCTTGTAAAAATACATGTAGGGACAAATGAGATTTTGATTGGCTTTGTTTCAGTCTCTGTCAGTGGATTTCTGTGGTGGCCTGATAGAGACAGGGGTGGGCAGCATCAGGACTACATGTGTGTGGTGGGGGGATAGCCATGATTACCAGTAGCTCTGTATAGAGTGGGGCAAAGTAATAAAAATACAGACCAAAAAGGATAATCATGTCTATTTGCACAGCCAGGAGCTTTACTACAAGAACCAGGATTTTTACACTGTATAATCAATGCACACAGTGGGAAATTTCTGCCTTTTTACTA
Organism: Semnornis frantzii; assembly: GCA_013399775.1. Taxonomy (NCBI): domain Eukaryota; kingdom Metazoa; phylum Chordata; class Aves; order Piciformes; family Ramphastidae; genus Semnornis; species Semnornis frantzii. Next base: position 12,367 of record VWYK01118664.1, on the reverse strand, counting down.
AGGCCTTGTCAGGCAAGGCTTGCTGTCACCTAGCATGTCACAGTGGATTCTACTTTTTTTTTTTTATTTTATTTTTTAATTGTGACTTAAAGCCCCTACTCTGGTAGCTTTTTATGTAATAACTCAGTGGCTAGAAATCTGTGTTGTTGGGTTGTTTTTTTTCCTATTCCATCTGAATAGACTCGTTTTCTCTAATTACCATATAGGGTGGAAAGGGGGTGATGAAAATGTTTTGTTGTTTTTTTTAATTTTATGTGCACATAGAATGTTTAAAGATTTTTCTTGGGTGAAAAGAGGATAGCTTAGTATGTTCCCATCTACCCAGTATGGGCACTGGGAGACCTGAGCTCCAGGATTTGGCAAGCATGATAACCAGTACACTAAATAGTCTTATTCCTTCTTTCTCTTTCCCTTTGTCCTGATACATTTTTATGTAAAGTTAAATGTGGAGTGGAACTGGAGATTTTTCCCACATTAGAATAGCTTGGTGATCAGGAACTCTAGTAAAGTGAGAATAGTGAGGCTGGAACCTTTTGGGTCTGGGAATTGATATGTGTTACTCTGCCTCAAGATAAGCACTTGAAGCATGGAGAAAAAGTGCAGTAGATGGTGGTAGCAGTTGGTCTTTCCTGGTAAGAAAAAAATACGTATCCACAAAGAAAGAACCATGGGCTGTAAATTGTATAAGAGGGGAGACAACTCCCAGCAGCTCTAAGATGGCTTGGCTGTGTTTGAGAGCCTGGGCCGATGGTTACAAAATTCAGTGAAACTAGCATGCTATTTGCGGCTGCAAGTTTAGGTATTGTAGTGGCTAAATGGATGTTAGGAGTGGGATCGCTTCCCTTGCACAGTGTGTCCTCACGCCTGGGCTGTCTGTCCAAGTACAATTGAACCGACTGCTCTAAAGGCATGGCGGTGGATGAACTGCAGTGATGGCCTTCCCTAAACTTTGCCAAAAAAAAAAAAGCCAAACGGCTCTAAAGGCTCCATATCCTGGCACTGCCACAGGAGCCCCGCAGCGACTGTTACTCGGGCCGGGGCGTCAACAGGCAGCGTTGCCCCATCGCGGGCCACCGTGGAAGAAATCGGGAAGCAAGGAGATGTCCTGCTTCTCTTGGACCACGTCTCGGCCAAGAGGCAAAGCACCGTGGAGCCGTGCTGCTGCAGGTTCCGGGGCTGGCCCTGGCGTGCCCTGGGCCATGAGCACTGCCCTGCGCCCCGCCCGCCGCCCCCCAAAGCTTAGACGCTGGGCAGGGAGCAGCTCTCGGTCTTTCTCTCCTTCCCCGCCTCCCCGCACAAATACTGATGGTATTACTAGCACCCGATTCGTTTACCTTTGCAAAACGTCTCAGCGGGTAGCAAATTACGTCTGGGCAGACAAGGATAGGGTACAAACACCGAACCTGTAATTCGAAGGATAGGTTCGTAATTACCGGCATTGTGCTGTCCTACCTTTAAAAAGTCAGTTTCGCGCGCCTTCTGTGATCTACACTAATTACCCCTATTCATTTTACAAGAATGTTGCGTCACTGAGGTACCTTGAAGTAAAGGACACCGCCGGCAGAGGGTACGCAGCCTCGTTGGCTCAGATGGTAGCGGCTTGCAAAGGGCCGCGCAGAGGCAAGAGCCTCGCCGGGAAAAGGCGCGGCTGCGCAGCCCGGCTACCCAGGCACGGCGTGGAGCGCGGGGACATAAACTTCAGCTTCTAGCGCTTTTAAATAATGATCATGGGGCTAGCGTGACAGGTGAAGGAACTGGAAATCAGCTGATATTAAGTGAGAAATCATTAATCAGTTTAAGACTGGTTTAGTCGAGTGTTCTTGCTGTGATTGAGGAAAAAGGGAGAAGGATTTGAGGAATCTGGAGTCCGTATACTCGCTTCTAAATTGCACTGAACTTCTACTTACACATCGGAAAAAATTTTTTCCTAAAAATAACTGCTGTCCATCCAGTAATGTAAATGATTTGCAAAGTGCTGCTTAGTCTGTTCTCGATTGCCCAGTACTGTTTCATGCCTCCCCCCTTTTAAAAGCAATAGGGAAAATGTGGTGCTTGGATTTAGACTAATTTTTCACCAGCGATAAAGAGGCTGTTTTCTGTAACAGTGTAGATTATTAGAAACTTGTAATTTACAGTTTGCTTTTGCCATCAAAATCACAGCAGGGGAAGAAAGAGACTGGATTCTGCAGTAGCTTCAGTAATTCCCGTTCACGGGTTTCATACAACGATGGAAAAAATCAACCCTTTCAGAGCAAACTTGCTTGTTAATATACAGTGCCTTCAGAAAGTGCAATAAAATCAATTAACGTTGAAAAAGCATTGGACAAAAAGAAAGCAGACAAAGAATTTATGGAAATCTAGTGGATTTTCAAGCATTTATTCTACGACTTGATAAACAGCAATGGGAAGCCGAGATGGTGAAAATAATTAGTCTCGCAGACTCAGTGAATATGGACAATTTATTATTATAATTTTATCCTTTCATTGGTTATTTAAATTTATTTTTTAATTTCGCGATGTGACTCGCAGGGGAATTAATCTAAAGTTTCATCTCGGCTTCCTCGGGGGCTAGGTTTCTTCTGACATTTTCTTTTTGCAAAGCAAAGCGTGATTTGTCATTTGCTGGGGCTCATTCTTAGGTGGTTGGGTTTTGTTTTGGTTTTTGGGGTTTTGTTTGTTTGTTTGTACGTTTTTTTGGGGGGTGGGGGGGCTTTTTTGCATGTCGTTTAACGACTTTTAGAGCCAGTGGTTTGTATCCCTTCTGATTTTTCAGACGCGTTTTCACGGAAACTTTTGAAAGAGCCCCGATTGCAGAGAGGATGCAGGAGCATGCCGCGGCTCTTGATCAGCGCTCACATTGCAAACTTTTCTGCTTGTTCTCAAAAGTTTGTAGCCGTATTAATACAGTAGGGAAAAGGCATCTAACATAAAGACTACACTTTCCAGAAGTCAGAATTTATTACAGTTAAACTGTGATAAGATCCCATCTGTTATGAACACATGTAGCACCAATTGTTTTTCATACAACTGCAATTTATTTACCCTTCAGAGTGAATGAGATTACAAGAGTGATTAAAAGAAAACAGTAAAGCAAACACCATCGGCACGGTTGTCGTTTAGCCCGGCCTATCTAGTTTTATCTGGCTAAATCCATTCGTGCTGCAATGTCTCTCTTCGGATTACAGCGGAGGTTCGCTCTGCCCCAGCAAGCGATTTAGATGGATGTGGGGTGCGGGTGGAGGTGGTGTGGGGCAGGCCTCCCGGCCGGGTGCTACGGCCCAGGCAGAGCCGGGCACACCGTGGGAGACCGGTTGCTTGCGCCTCGGCGGCAGCCGCTCCTGAACCGGCGCTGCCCTCGACTCCGCCGGCGGGCCCGGCAGCGCCGCCTGGCGGTCGGGAACACTAACAAAGTCCCCCGGGTCCGCAAAGACAAAGGGCAGAAACCTCCGCGCTGCTCCTGCTCTCGCGGAGCCGCCCGGCACAGCGGACCCGTCCGGCACAGCGGACCCGCCTGGGTTTCCGCCATCCATGTGCCACGCTCTGGCCTGCATTTCAGGAGATCAGTAACCTTCGTTATTAGCTGGAACGCGACCCTGTACAACGGAGGGGAGAGGGGAGATATTTTTTGTTTCCATTGATCGTAGTAGTTTAGGAATGAGGAACGTGCCTGCTTGTCGTCTTACCATATCCCACAGAAGTGGTATGGATCTTGGAGCACGAGCTTGACAAACTAAAACAGGAAAGATGAAGCATTAAAGAAAAAGTCCCACTCGTTCTTACCGCAATAGCCTAAGAACGATAATCTAATTTAGTTCCCTTTCAAATTGTTTCAAGATATATATATGTGTGTGTGTATATGTGTATATATATCCTCCAGGTTTCAGTGGGTGTCTTTCTGCTGCTCTGTTATCATTATTTCTTGCCTTGATGTGACGTTGAAGACAGATGACAGCATTGTCAGGTAGTCTTTAATTCATTTGAAGATTTAAAAAAAAAAAGAAAAAGAAAAAGAAAAAAAAAAAAACAAAACACACCACATAAGGCTTCTTACAATATTCAAAGCCTGAACGAATATACTTTTTTTTCATATAGGGGACGGGGTGACTGGGAGGAGGGAGCAGCTGATGAATTTCAGACATGAAGAGAGAGAATAAAGTCTATGCATTGCTCTGTGTGCATACACTCACAGAACAAGCTACTGGAGGTGGGATTTTTGCAGCAGCAGCACCTGGTTGATCTTGATGAAGAAATACTCACCATTAGGACAATCTTTTTGCATTTATGTACAAGCCCAAATGTATAACCTGCTGAAATTTCAAACCCCGTCTCTGCTGCCAAAGCATTCCACCTCCAAAGACTTGGGAGCATATGGACTCATGGTCCATCTTTCTTCTCTTGACACCTTTATGTGTCATCACAACAAAATTTTACTTTAAAAATAAAATAGACAATCTGAACTGAATTTCCTAGAACTGAGAGATTTAGCAGAGATTAGGCACCTCCAGTCAGGGCTGATTGCCTTCCTGCCGCAGGTCTGTTAGTGAAGCACTGTGGGCTGTGCTCCATGGTGCAGAGAGAATTGTGAGGTGGGGGTCGTAGCCTGCGGTTAAAAATGCTTGACATTATACCGAAAATCTGGCTGGAGAATAGAGCTCATGTTGGTAACTCCAGGGTTATTCCACCTTCAGATTCATTCCTTTAAAAGAAACAAACCACCGAACAAACGAACAAACAAAAAACCCCTACCAAAACCAACAAAACACACACAAAAAACCCAAACAAACAACAACAAAAAAACCCTAAATGGCGCTCTACTGAAAACCTATAGTGAGCAAACAGTGTTAAAGCAAGACAGCATTTCTCTAGATCTTCTGTAAGAAATAATGAAGTTCAATCAATGTTTTTAAAACACAAGATTGCACATTTACTTTTGTTTCATAAACCTTGGGCATTTCAGGATGCCTCTTGCCTAGGTGATTTTGATCGTAGATGTGGACAGTTCAGTATAAACCTCAGATTAGAGAGAAGAGGGTCAGCCCCAGCCAGCACATTGCATGTACTTTGCTGGTTGCACTGAAGGTTGCATTGAAGGTTGCTCTGAAGGTGGTGGATGGGCAGTGGGTGACTTTCCAGTAGTAGAAAATGGAGACTCATCACTGAGGAAAGCTTCCTGTCATAGAAGCATCTTTGCACTATAACTCTAGCATAGATTTTGCGCTTGAAAATCAGGCAAGCAAATGTATATCTATGTGTTTGGCGCAGACTTGTATGCATAAGCCAAGACACATATGCCCATATAGGCTTAGATATATTGCAGAAACTTCTTTGCTGTCTGTGGAGTCTGATGTTTTATTGTTTCATAAAACTAGCGTAATTACATTTCCCCACAGATAAGATAAACAGAACCCTTCTTCTCTAAGCGTTGCTTATCAGAAGTATTTTGTCGAAGTGGCATCCAGAGTAAACCTTTGAGAGGGGATGGGAATGCATTATTTTTTATTTTGGTTCTTCAGCTGCACTTACCATCTGACAAGAGGTGATTTAAATATTACACGAGTTTAATGTTCAGGAAAGATTTGTAAGAAAAACAAAACTGTTTAATTTAAACTAATGTATGCCTGATTCTGGTCAGATTAATCAGAGGTTCAGGGTTTGATGGGTTTTGCCCTTCTGTTGCTTGTCCTCTCGAGTTGGTTTTTCACTGTGAAATTATTTTAGTTTGGTGGCATGGACCAGCGGCTGCTGTCAACTCTACAACCCGTCCAGTAAGTAGGAACATTGGAGAAAAAATAACGACTGCAGTCCTTTTACCTAAAACATTAATGCCCACAAGTCAATCTCTGTTAGGAGGGGGCAGGGGGGAAGAAAATCTCCCAGATTAGTATCAAAATCCTAGGTGACACTTGCCAGGTCAAATACTTAAAAAGCCTGGAGGTGAGGCCTCCTTACCACCACCCTACGTATAAACCAAGGTATTTTAATTTTTCATTAATCTCGAGGACAGTGTCTGAGGAAAACAGTAATAATAACATTCAGCCGTCATTTCATCACTTGCGTCAGTAATCTTTATGTGTTACTTGTTGGAGCCGAAATCCACAGGATTGTCTGTGGCTCCAGGACATAGAAACCCCTGTCTCGCTCTCTTTAGACTAGCCCCCGCAACACCTGATGGCTGATGGGTTCCAGCTAGCGAAATCCGGGCTGCAGCTGATAGAAATCTGTAGTTGTAAAATACATGAGCAGAAAAGGAGTGTGTGTAGTGCTGGTGTTTTTTTAATCGCAGTAAATCTGTAATAGATGCTTGCACACTTATATGGAGCCTGAAATGTAATTTTCGTCAAATTAAAGATAGTTAAAATAGCGAAGCGGAGAGGGTAGGCTCGCCGGGCTGCGCTGCTAGTGCACGGCAGTGGGGCCACAGAAGAGAGCGGGGGATGTGCGGCGTGGGGCTAGGGCTGTGAGCATTTTCTGCCTTTCTCGGAGACGCTTGATGAATTCTGCGCCATCATCTCCCACGACCCACAAAATCCTTCTTTCGATTACTTGCTGTGCTTGTATCCACTTCCTATTTTATTATTGAAGTTAAGTTGGTGCCCTCCCCTCCCTTTCTCTCAGTTCACACCGAGAGCTCATTTTACATTCCCTAAAGCAGAGATACGTGGCGGTCCCTTTCCCATTTAAAGGAGGGAGGAATCTAACGCATCTAGTTAAAGCGCAAAGCTTTTGCCGTGCCGCTTTCGGGTCAGCGGCCCAGACTCGGAGTCTCCGTGTGCGGTCCGGCCAGAGGCCCGGCCAGGCTCCGGCAGGAGTGCCGCACCTCACCGGGGGCCGAGACGGCCGGGCGAGCCCTAGAGCTTCATTAGCTTGCTGCTTTTCTCTCATTTGCACGTTAACGTTAACTTTCACTAATTATCTGGAGTAAATGTATTAGACTAATTAGCATCTGGGCACCACGGGAAACTTTGAACAGTAATTGTATCGGAGCGGTACCGAAGGAAGGAGAAACCCCAGTGATTTGTCAAGCAAAGTCACTGCTTTCAACTTTTCCCCTGGCAGCGTGTCGCGCTGGGGCCGGTGCGGGAGTAGCCTGCAAGGAGAGCAGAGCAACGGAAGGTACTGGGGTCCGCCTGAGCCTCTCCCTGCAAGCGCCTGGTAGACAGCGGAGCCCCAAGCTTTTCGCTGGCATTGTCTTTACGCGCTTGGGTATCGCTTTTCCTACTCTCTGGGCGGCAACGGGTTGTTCCGCAGTTTCGGTAGCTGCTCTGGCTTGTCCATCGCAGCCCCCGCTCCTACCTGGGTTCAGAACGAGCCGGAGCCAGGCGGTGGCCCTGGGAAGCCCGGGCTGGAGAGGTACACACGCGGCGCAGGCAGGGGCAGCCCCTCTCGGCATCATGTCGAGTTTGGCATTGTACTTCAGTAAAGAGCAAATTCGGACCACATAATGGATGGACTTCTCGTTTTCTTTTCCCTTCCCCTTCATTTTTTGAAAGAAAATTAGTTTTCTGAGTATTTTTTGGTTTGAGTGTTTTGGTTTTTAAAACGTGATGACCGCTTGTGCTGCAGTACGAATTGAAGAAAGAAATTGACAATAACTGGACGAGATCAAACGGCGCTTCTCTAATTGCTTCTGAACTTCTCGTTTAGAAAAAGAGACGAATAGTTATGTATTACACTGTAAAAAAAGCTTTCAGATAATCTTCTTAGTCTTTTACAATTAAGTCCTGCCTTCCCCATTTCTTTCTAAAGAACGAAGTACTTTAATTGAAACACATTTTTAAAAGGGGGGAAAAAAGTTAATCTTCCTTAGGAAAGTGAAAGAGATTTAACCGAGTATCTGTTTTCCCGTTTCCTGTCTAGGAATTCTGCTGAAAGTAAAAAAATACTCCCTGTGTTTTTGTTTGCTTCTTGTTTTTGTTTTGATTTTTAAGAGAGCCCTTGGGTTGCAATTAAAAAATAATTTAATTAAAATTGAATAAATGCTCAAGGAGAAATTAGCAGTTGTCTCCATTCAAGACCTACTCGGGTTTTATAACAGAAACAAAGTATATTTTAAAAACAAAAAAAAAAAAAACCACCCCAAAAACAAAAACCTAAAACCTTTTAATACATCAAATATATGGAATTTTAATCTTTAAAGCGATACATTGTCTATTTTAGTACATGACGTAAACCTTACTTAACCCTTTTTACAGGGTGGACTTAAAAATTAAAAATAGTTAAGTGTTCCTTTTAAAGAACAAAATAAGGCAAATGAGGTTTTTGGAATAGAATTTTTTTTTTGTTTTGCTTTTGTTTTGCTTTTGTTGTTTGTTTTTTTTTTCTTCCAGAATACATACAAAAAAATACCAATTCTCTTTCAAGGGTATACACCTTAAAAATAATTGCAATTTGAAATTATAACTGACAAATTGCGAGTTGTTTTTTAGTAACAAACATGCATGTAAATTTTTGTTTCAATGAGACATTAAATAAGAACGTACAATACAATCATAGCAATTTTAAAGTAACATTAAAGAGAAGACCTCTATCTTTTTATTTATATTCTACAATGGGTGTTCCACTTTTACCTATTGAGCTCGGTTAAGTAATGCACTTTATGATTCGTTGTCCCGCTTGAAGCTAACATAAATAAATACAGTGCTCATGGATCCAGTCCTCAAATGAACACTATTTTATAAAAGGTCAGATTTTTTTTTTTTCTTTCCAACTTTTATAAAGTTTTTCAGGGCTTCCTTCCCTCACTGCTAAATTCTGTGTTGTGTTGTGTGTTAAAGCCCCACTGCCTGCACTCACTGGTACCCCAGGGCCGAGGCTGTGGTGAGTCTCTGCCCATAGAGTGCATAGGGGGAATAGTAAGGTCCGGTGGCAGCAGGCACAGGCACAGGGGCACCAGGGGTGGGCAGAGGGCTCTTGGAGTAGGGGTGGTAGCGGCTGCCAAGTCCCAGGGCATGGTGTGGGCTACGTAGGGCCAGTGTACCCGGGCTGCCCGGAGCGCCTGTTGTGGGGATATGCATGTGGCATGCCATGGCTGCAGCTGCTGCGCTGGCCAATGATGAGGAGCTGGGGTAGCTGGAGAGGAGTTTATCGGTGCCCGGGAAGGCAGTATGGGTCCGCAAGTGGCTAAGTAGCTCTTCCGAAGTTGCAAAGCGCTTGTCACAGGGTCCGTTGGCTGACACCCAGTTGCAGATGTGTGGCTGGGGGTCGTTGGGGAGCATGAAGCCGTAGGGGTACAAAGGGTGGCCAGCTAGTGAGGGCGGAGTGGCACCGGTCAGCGAGGAGTGGACGCTGTGCAAAGGATGGGTGGGGTAGACGAGGGGGTATCCGGATTTGAGGGCCTGGTCATGGGCACAGGAGGCACCAGCAGCGCCTGCCAGGTGGCTGGCGCAGTGGTAGCTCAGGCAGTACGGGTCTCGGCACAGGCTTGCCGTCATCACCGGGGGCGGCGATGCGCCCGCCAGCGGGCTCGACCCGGCTGGCTTGCTGCAGCCGAGGCTGCTGGCAGCGGCCAGCTGGGCCCCAACTAGGCTGGAGGACTTGGTGGGGTCCAGCGCCACTCCGTGCGGCAGGAACTGGGGCGGGTAGCCAGCGTAGGCTCCAGCCAGCGTCCCCGGGTAGCTCATACCCGCTGGAGGCAGTGGGAAGACGGTCTGTCCCGGCTTGTAAGGGGAGACGGGAGCCACGAGGCCGGAGCCCAGGACGGAGGTGGAGGAGGTGGCAGTGGTGCTGCTGCAGGAGGAGGTGGAGTCCGAGGCGATGGGTTTGGAGCCCGGCGTGCTCTCCTGGTGCTGGTTTACTTCCACGTTAATCCCGGCACAGCTCACGCTAATCCTGCTGTGGCTGATGCTGGTGGTACCCGGGCCTCCCTCTGGGCCGGAGCCGCCGCTTTTTCCGCAACCCTCTGAGTCCTTCTTGTCCTCCACGCCTTTGCCCTCGGCCGGCAGCAGCCCCGGCGAGCAGGCGGAGGCGCTCGAGTTGGGGCTGCCTGTCCTTGGGGTGAACGGCTGACAGGTGGCGCTCGGCACCCGGAATCCCGACTTCTCCCCAGCCGCGACCCCTGCGGCGGGAGCGCCCGTGCAGCCAGTCGCCCCCGGCTCCTTTTTCTCGGCGCCCGGCTTGGAGTACGGCTTGAAGCTCGATTTGTCCTCCACGCCGATGTCGCTGAGCTTCAAGGGGCCCGACTTAGAGTCCTTATCGCCTCCAGAGCCATTGGAGGTGACCGAAGAGAGTTTGGAGGAAGGGGACGGGTCCGGCTTTCCTATCTGCGAGCAAGTTTGTGCCAAAAGGGCCAAGGGACTCTTCTTCGCATCCAGCTGCGGAAATTAGAAGGACACACAAAGACAGAAGTTTAATCGGAGTCTTAAGAAAACCTCTGGGGCAAGCCTAGGACACTTGTCCCGCACGTTTTCGCAGAGAACAGCCTGGAAGTAATGAACAATTTCGTACGCATTCATCACTCTGACAGCCCCCTTCCCTGCATGCACCATTTTGCCCAAAGCCTTTAAAAAGGGCTGGAGATTTTCGTATCCCTGCGAGCCCACCGCGGAAGCCTTCGGCGGCGCCCACCCCTTCCCCAGCAGCGGAGGCAGCAGCTTGGAGCTCAGCGACTCGACGCTTGCTTCTCCGCCGTTCCGGCCGTGCAGGCGCACAAACCCGCCCGTGAACTATATCAACTGCAGCATTTTTGCGCCCTGAGTACTGACACTATTTATAAACAGAGCCCGAGTAAGCTGGCGAGACGGCCTCCAGGGGAGAGGGGTGTCCTCACTCCACAAAGACCTTAATGAGATAATTCATTCTCATGGACACACCCTTCCCACTGCCCGCTCCCTTTCGAGTTTCGGTCCCGCAAACAGCGAGCGAGGCAGGGGGGGCAACAACCTCGACGGAGGAGAAAAGGGACGAATAGGGCTCCTGAAGTACAAACGCGTGTCGGTACTTGAAAGGGAATGGTCGGGTTGCTGAAATAGTTTTCCTGCCGCACCCACGCTTGAGCCTGTCCCTCTGCGCCCCTTTCCCTCCCACCCCTCAACTCCCGGCCAAAACGCACCCTGCAGCAGCAAGGCTGTTTGGCACTCGGCGCTGCTTAGTTGCGTGGCCGTGGCCGGATCGTGACCCCAGAGTGGGTCGTTTCCTTCCACTCACTCTTCCTCTCAAAAAAAA
>VWYK01118663.1:0-16170 GCA_013399775.1 Semnornis frantzii | reverse complement strand
GCAACCAACATGGCTTCACCAAGACTATATCATTCTTAAATTGGGTGGCCTTCTGTGACAGGATAACAGTGCTGATGGACAAGGGGGGAGCAACTGGTGTCATCTGCCTCCACTCCTGCAAAGCATTTCACACTGTCTCCCATGGCATCCCGCTCTCTCAGCTGGGAAGATGTGGATTTGATGTGATGGGTGGGCCACTCCTTGGATAAAGTATAGGCTTGGTGATCACCCTCAGAATGACAGCTAATGACTCAATGTCTAAGTGGAGACTGGTGGTGAGTAGTGCCCCTCAGGGCTTGAAAGTGGAGACCAGCGGTGAGTAGTGCTCCTCAGGGCTTGAAAGTGGAGACCAGCGGTGAGTAGTGCTCCTCAGGGCTTGATACTGGGACCGGTGCTGTTCAGTGTCTTTCTTGGCAACGTGGACAGGGGGATCAGTGCACTCTGGGCAGGTTTGCCAATGGCACTAAGCTGCGCGATGAGACAGCACACTGGAGGGAAGGGATGCCATCCAGAGGGACCTGCCAGGCTTCAGAGGTGGGCCAATGCCAGCCTCGCAAAGTTCAACAAAGCCAAGTGCAAACCCTGCAGCCTGAGTTGGGGCAACTCCAAACAGATACACAGGCTGGGGGGAGAATGGCTTGGCAGCAGTCTTGAGGAGAAGGACTTGGGCCTTCTGGTTGATGAGGAGCACAACACGACTCAGCAATGTGTGCTTGCAGCTCAGAAAGCCAACTTCATGCTGGGCTTCACCAAGAGAACTGTGGCCAGCAGCTTCGTTGAGGTGATTCTTGCCCCTGCCCCACTCTCACGAGACCCCAGCTTTGGAGCCCCCAGCACAAGATAATGGAACTGTCAGGGTGGGTGCAAAAGAGGGCCACAAAGATAATCAGGGAGCTGGGGAAGCTCTCCCGTGAAGACATACTGAAAGAGCTGGGATTGCAGAGCACAGAGAAGGGAAGGCTCTGGGATGAAGCCTTCCAGTGCTTGAAGAGGGCCTACAAGACAGCTGGAGAGGGACTCTTCAGAGTGTCATTTAGTGACAGGATGAAGGGTAACAGCTTCAAGTGGAAAGAAACTGGATTTAGATGTGACACTAGAAGAAGTTTTTCACCAGAAGGGTGGTGAGGCACTGGGCAGGTTGCCCAGAGAAGCTGTGGAGGCTGCAGCCCTAGAACTTTTCACAGCCAGGCTGGATGGAGCCATGAGCAACCCGATACTTAGCAGGAGGTGTCGCTGCCCATGGGGGGTGGGCCTAGATAATCTTTAGGGTCCCATTCCCCTCAAACCATTCCATTATTCTTTGCAAATATTTGAACCCATTTCATAGCTTTTCCATTCTTATCAACCCACACGAGCATGGCAGCTCCTTTGCTGTGTGCTCACAGCCATCTTTCAGTTTTAGCTGTATGATTTGGAGAGGAAGCCTGGGATTAGTCTAAATGTCTGCTTTCTCATTGAAAGCCCCTTTAAAATCTGTCAGTGTTTTCATGTAAGTATGGAATAGCTGCAGTGAAAAAGGCATTGAGTAACCCTAGAGCCTATGCCCCCTGGATTTTTTGCTTCAGACCTACCATGCTTCATCACTGATGTCATCCCAACTCTGAGTCCTTGGCAGAAACATTTTCTTTATAGGGTGACTTTCCATCTCACATGTCTTGGGGGTGTTTTCCTTGCTCCTAAACCCTAGATAAGTAGAATTTAACTATTTATTTGGCTGTGCAAGGCCCTGCTTTGGTTCTGAGGCCTGGTACAAACCCCAGGGTTGAGCAGACACTCTGTATGTGTTGCTGCCTGTTTATGGTGGTTCTGCCACCTACATGTCACGAGGAACAGGACTTAAATTCAGGTAACTGTGGCACTGTAGAATCTCCTTTCAGAACAATATTTTTAAAAAAAACCCAAAACTTAAAAAGGTTTCCCCTGCCCTCACATAGAAAGCCTGGGACTTAATACGTGGATTGAGCAAATTGCTGCATTGTTTCATCTTTACCCTTTTCCAATTCGTTTTTGAGACTCTAACATTTCAAACAGTAGTTTGCCTGTTCTAGATCTAGAAAGCTGCAGCCTCCATATCCCCTCTTGCCAACAGCTGGTGTAGACACTGTGTGAAAACCCTGAGTGGTGCTGGCTTCTTTAAAAACATGCACAGGACTTAAAATCACTTTTAAAGTTTCCTAGCAAAACCTGTTAGTCCAAAATGGACAGATCACTACAGACTCTGGTGTTAAATGAACAGCTGAGATATTAACAGTTGATAGTTTAGAGAGAATATCTATATAATCTACAGGAGAGGTGATTTAAGGAGTATGCTGAATGCTGTGCACACCCATTCTTAAGTGAAATGGATATGACCCAAGTGTCTGTTGCTGTTGGTGTCTTTACTAGTCTGGTAGTGGTCATGCACTAAGATTCCAAAGGGCTGACAGCTTCTCTTTGGATTCCTTCTTGGTGTCAGGTGCCAAGTTTTTAAATGGGTTCATCTGTAACTGAGACAAGGCCCTGGCTACCCCATTAATATTTCTAGGCATCTCTTAGATAGGACAAAAAAGGTAAACCCTGCAGGTTCAGTTTGTTATGCCTTTTTCCCACCGCCAGCCCCCCCTTACTTGCAAACTCTAGTTACCAATTAATAGCTGAGCTGAAAATACAGTTGTTGTCATGGGTGGATGTCCTGTGGTCAGAGGACAGATTAGCTTTTTGTTGCTAGCTGTCAGTCTATCCCTCGCACCAGAGGTCAAAGGATCGGGGAAGACAGACAACATAGATACAAGCGCAGATGTATGCAGTAATGTTTGCTGCACTCCTTTCTCTCTCCAAAAGGATGCTCTTTAGAATGAGCTGGTAGCCTCCTTTCTCAGTTAATCTTCTCATTTCTTCATTTGCTCATACAATACTGCACCAGTGGTGATGGATGGCAGAGGTGCAGAGCATGCCAGTGCTAACAGAGGTGCAAAGCACGTCAGAACTAACACCAGAAGTCCAAGAATGGTTTGGGTCTGAAGGCACTGTTGAAGATCCTCTAGTCCAACCCCCTGACACAGGCAGGGATGTTTTCACTAGATCAGGTTGCTCAGAGCCTCATCCAACCTGACTTTTAACAGTTACACGATAGGGCATCCACAGCTTCTCTGGACAGCATTTTCCTCCTCCTAAAGAAAAACCTCTTCCTTGTGTTCAATTTAAATCTACCCTCTTTTGGTTTAAATTTTTACCCTCTGTGCTGTTGCCACAGCCTTTGGTAAAAAGTTTTCCCCCATCTTTCTTGTAGGCCACCATTAAGGACTCTCTGAAACATTCTCCAGGCTGAACGACCTCAACCCTCTCAGCCTTTCTTGCCAGGAGAACTGTTCCAACCCTCTGATCTTTCCATGGCCCTCCTTGGCACCCCCTGTATCAGGTGCATTCAGGAGATAATGATAAGGTACTTATGCAGGATAAACCTTTCCTAGCTGCTTTCAGCTCCCTGATCAGCACAAAGTACATCTTGATGCCATTCTAGAATTAAGATGTGCATTTCAAGTTACTAAATCCCTTAAAGCAAGACAGGACTCTGCCTGACAGGGTAGGGCATGTTTATTTTGCCTCTGCTTTGCATCAAGGTTTTTTGCATGGCTGCTTCACCCTAGTTCTGTTAATAGTATTTTACTCCTGCCCTAGTTTGAAATCAAAGGAGTGATTTTAAGGGTATTTAGTACTCAGCTTTTATGACAGATAACACATAACTGTTTTGGATGTTACTTTTGATCTTGGTATTTGGTGCGATTGCTCCCTCGTTGTCACTATCTCAAAAGCTGTCTCATTTCCACAAAGAGCTGGGTGAGGGGAGAGGCAGGGAAAGTTGTGAATCAAAAGACAACAGGTAAAATCTTCAAGGGCAAGGCTACAACCTGGAAGTTACAGTGAGCAAAAGAAGCAAAGTGGTTAATGCTGAAATACTTCACTTTTCCCCAGTGTTCAGAAGTACTATTTTTTGTGAAGAAGGTTGATTACATTTTATTGCTGTCTGACGATTTGCTTCTTTTGCCTTGCTGGTGAACTGATATAAGATCTGGAGCTACATTTGGAATTAAGATCAGGCTTTGATCCAATCACTGCTGAAGGAGTAAACTGGCAACGGAAACCCCAACTCTATTTTTACTGCCTTCTGAGAACTGTCAGATGGTGGTGAGTGAATTTTCATCAAACCACTCTGCTGTTATTGTGAGGATCGGTTTACACTCAATTGGCTGTGTTTATTGGCAGAAATTAGGATGCTTCCTGGGGGAAGAAAGGCCTTGCTATGTTACCACCAGACAAAGAAAGGCTTTCATTTATAAGATGTTAAAACCAACTGGTAACAAGTCGTGGAAATAGAACTTCCAGCACCACAGATAGGAAATCCACTGTGGATTGTGGCTTCCTTTATCTGTTTGTGGGTTTTGTGATGATATACAGCGTGACAGTTGTGTCTGAGTGGACTTTTGTGTCAGAAATTAACACATGCTGCTTGCCAGAAGAGTTATTTCACACAATCACAAAAACATTCTGGTTGGAAAAGCCCCTCAGGATCACCAAGTCCAACTTATAACCCTACTCTATTCACCGTAAACCATATCCCCAAGCACCACAGCCAAATGACCCTTAAACACATCCAGGCTTGGTGATTCAACCACCTCCCTGGGCAGCCCTTTCCAATGCCTGGCCACTCTTGCTGGGAAAAAGTCTCTCAATGTCCAGTCTAAACCTACCCAGTTGCAGCTTGAGGCCATTCCCTCTTGTTCCAATCGCTACTTACCTGTGAGAAGAGACCAGCACCAACCTCTCCACAATCTCCTTCCAGGTAGCTGTAGACAGCCATGAGGTCTTCCCTCAGCCTCCCCTGTTTCAAACTAAGCATCCCCAGCTCCCTCAGTCACTCTTCATCAGATTTACTCTCCAGGCTCTTCCCCAGCTTCCTTGCCCTCCTCTGCACTGGCTCCAGCACCTCCATTTCTCTCTTGTAATGAGGTCCCCAAAACTGAACACAGTAATTTTTTTCCCCCATTATTATTATTTTCAATTTATTTGGATGGTTGTTTTTTGGTTGGTTGGTTGGTTTGGTGTGGGGATTTTTTTTGTTGTTTTTGGTTTGGTTTGGTTTTTTGCTTCCTGGCAATCTAATTGAAAGTCTTAAACTTGGAAATACTGAATAAAATCTGGCAGTATGAGTGCCTGTTCTACAGCCTTTGAAGTTGAAGAGAAAGGTCAAATGAGCTGTAAGAACGTTTACTCTGCTCTGGTGGGACCTCACCTGGAGTGCTGTGTCTAGCTCTGGATCCCTCAACACCAGAAGGACATGGACCTGAGGGAAGAGGGCCAGAGGAGGGCCACAAAAATAATCAGGAGACTGGAAGACCTCTACTCCAAGGACAGGCTGAGCGAGCTCAGGGGGTTCAGCCTGGAGAAGGCTCCAAGGAGACCTAATAGCAGCCTGCCAGGACCTGAAGGGGCTACAAGAAGGTTGCAGAGGAACTGTTTGTAAAGACCTGCAGGGACAGGATGAGGACAATGGTTTGAAATGAAAGCAGAACAAATTAGATTAGATGTGAGGAACAAGTTCTGGGGTGCTGGAATACTGCAACAGGTTTCCCAGGGAGGTGGTTGAGGCTCCATCGCTAGAGGTACCCAAAGTGAGGCTGGACAAGGCTCTGAGCAACCTGCTCTAGTGAAGGATGTCCCTGCTGGCTGCAAGGGGTTGGACTGGATGAGCTTTGGAGGTCCCTTCCAACCCAACCCATTCTATGATTTAAATGAGGACACTAAAGTATGTCCAAAGACAGGATTAAAAATTAGAGCAGTGTTCCCACAGCTACAGTCAGACATACTGCATATTGCTTCCTTGTCCTCTTTCTTCCTGGTTTTATGAGTATGGCATTAATGTTCAGATTTTACTTGAATTAAGCTAATTTCCTAAAGTACTTCTTTGTCTTAGTGATATAGATAAGGCAGACAAGATTCAGCACCAGCTAGGACCTGAGACAAACAAGAAGGCTGCTTTACAGTCATCTTCACTGCTATCCATCCTATTTCAGGTTCTTTCCTGAGGACTGACTTAGTGTCATTAACTGAACTGAGATTTGCTTACATGTCTTGTTTCTTAATTTCCTAAAAGAACAGTGTTCATGTGTTTCTGTCCTTTTTTTTTTTCCTTTTTCCCCAGTTCTCTCTTGAACTTGTAAATGTTTCTATTTGGTTTCAACTTCAGCCTGTGTAAGTTGCATTGTCCAGATGGGTGAAGAAGTGGCAGCCATGATTTAAAAGCAAGGTATCAGTTCAAGGTTAGAAACCCCCTCTGACATGTACACACACACACACAGAGGAAGGAAGATCAATTTGGACAGAGTAAACTCATTTTCCCCTTACCTGAGAATGTATCTGCAAAGGAAATTGGAATTTGAAAGCTTAGTGCTCTTCTGAGGAGGGAAGATGGTAGAGAAGAAAGTTACTTGTCAGTGGAGTGGATGACTTGCAAGCGTCTTGATCTGAAGAAGCAAAGAGAATAGAAGCAGAAACAAAACAATCTGCCCTGGAGTACATAAGAAAGTGTCTTTCCCTATGTACCTTCTTAATGATGTTCAAAGAGGAGACATTGCCTCCTGCACCTCTGTGTTGACAGACCAAGGGTAATGATTCCACTGCTGACTAAGTCCTGGGCTGCAGCAAGAGCAGTGTGGGCAGCAGGGCAAGGGAGGGGATTCTCCTCCTTTACTCTGCTCTTGTCAGACCCCATCTGGAGTCCTGTGTGCAGTTCTGGAGCCCCCAGCACAGGAAGGACATAGAACTGTTGGAGCAGGTCCAGAGGAGGCCACTAAGATGTTGAGAGGGCTGCAGCAGCTCTGCTGTGAGGACAGGCTGAGAGAGTTGGGGCTCTGCAGCCTGGAGAAGAGAAGGCTTCAAGGGGACCTTGGAGTAGCCTTCCAGGATCTGAAGGGGGCCTACAGGAAGGCTGGGGAGGGACTACTGACAAGGTCTTGCAATGCCAGGACAAGGGGCAGTGGGTTTGAACTGGCAGAGGGGAGATTTAGACTGGATGTTAGGAGGAAGTTGTTTGCAGTGAGGGTGGTGAGACACTGGCACAGGTTGCCCAGGGAGGTTGTGGCTGCTCCCTCCCTGGAGGTGTTGAAGGCCAGGTTGGAGGAGGCCTTGAGTGAGCTGTGCTAGTGGGAGGTGTCCCTGCCTATGGCAGGGGGTTGGAACTGCATGATCCTTGAGGTCCCTTCCAACCTTACCATTCTATGATTCCCTGCTCCTTAGCATAACCCTTCCAGTAAAGGACCTTTCCCCATGTGCTTAGTAAGGGAAAACTTCTTGTAGCAGCTAATCAGTATGCAGTGAATTTCAGGGGCCCTGGGTGCACCTGCAGTCATTTTTTGAGCTTACTGATCGATGTGGAGTCATTGCTAAGGACAGGCTCTGCCTCACCACTATGCTGCACTTACAGGAGCTACAGCTAAGCCTGTAGGCTTAATAGGTTGTGGTGGGTTTTTGTCGTGTATGTTGTGAGTTTGGGTTTTGGTGGTGGTTTTTGTTTGTTTGAGATTTTGGCAGGGGGGTGGTGGAGGGGGTGGTGTTTGGGGCGGGGGGGGGTTTTCAGGCTTAAAAAGCCAAATTGAGGTCTCACTNAAGCCATATTGAGGCTCTACTCAGTTTCCTGCTTCTTCTTTTTATGACCAGTAAAAAAACAAACAAAAAGACCCCAAACAAACAACGCAACACCAAAACCAAACCCAAACAAACAAACAAACCCAAACAAAAAAAAAAAAAAACAAACAAACCAAAACCAAACCAACCAACCAAACAAAGAAAAAACCAAAAAAAATGAAGTTGACAACGAGCAGCCAAAGTGAAAGGTCCATGCCCTACAGCAGGTCAGAGGATAACAGGGTGTGAGGGGTTGGAAGGGAACCAGAGATCATCCAGTCCAACCACCCTGCCAGAGGAAGATCACCTAGGGCAGGCCACACAGGAACACATCCAGGTGGGTTTGGAAAGCCTCCAGAGAAGGCTGCCCAGAGAGGTTGTTGTGGAGTCTCCTTCTCTGAAGACATTCAGAACCCACCTGGATGTGCCCTGGGGGATCCTGCCCTGGCAGGGGGCCTGGATTGGATGAGCCTTGGAGGTCCCTTCTGACCCATGGCATTCTGTGATTCTGTGGGTCAGTTAAAGCAGTGGTGTATGAAGCTTCTGCTTTAGAATGAGTGGACTGCTTGGCTGGCCATGGAGAATTTGGAAACCAAGTAAATTATGGAGTTTTTTATGATAAAAATGGATCATTTGTTCAATAGAAACACAGAAGTGTTTTTTTTTTTCCTGTATGCTTCATCAGCTTGCTAATTTAAGTCACCTTTCATTTTCCTTCTTTAATATAGCTCAGCAAGGGATGTGAGCCACAGAATTTCATATGCATTGTTAGCCTCATACCAGAAGGTGTGAAAATTGCCTTCAACAAGTGAAAAAAAACTCAACTGTCAGATCAAATGAAGAAGTCCTTTGACTACCTATTTAATTTCATACTGAAATTCACTATCATCTGCTGATTTACAGTGGCTCCTTGCAAAACACTCTTTAAAAGTTTAAAGGTCTAATCCACAAGTTTTCTTAAAGCTGGTGTGTTACCCATTATCTGTATCTCCCAAGCTATGTGGTCTTCCTTTTTCATAAAAAAAAACTGGCTAGGATGCTTCCAGAGTTTTTAAAAATAGCACTTAAGTGCTGTACAGAATATTCATGGGGACTATTCATATCTTTTTTGACAGTTATTTCCTGTATTTAAGTGAATTTGCAATACAACTTCTGAACTAAAATATCTGATTCCTCACAAATTTTAACATTTGTTATCCTACTGATTTCAGAGTTCTACATAGTCTGTGTAAAATACACAGCCCTTAGGAACAAATTCTGCACCGTGAGGGTGCTGGAACACTGCAACAGGTTGTCCAGGAAGGTGGTTGAGGACTCATCCCTGGAGATATTCAAGGTGAGGCTTGACAGAGCTCTGGGCAACCTGATCCAGTGGAGGATGGCCCTGCTGACTGCAGGGGGTTGGATTGGATGGCCTTTGGAGGTCCCTTCCAACCCATTCTAGGATTGCTCCCTCCCTGGAGGGGTTCAAGGCCAGGTTGGAGGAGGCCTTGAGTGACCTGTACTAGTGGGAGGTGTCCCTGCCTATGTCAAGGGGTTGGAACTAGATGATCCTTGAGGTCCCTTCCAACCTTACCATTCTATGATTCTATGATATATGAGAATAGAATTAGACTCAATTTCTCTTTTCCTGACTTTTCAAGACCATACTAACCAGACCTGCTTAGAACGAAATGCAGTTTTAATCACAGATCTACCTTGCCATAAGGCCTTTTAGTACAGGTGAAAAGTGCTAGGCAAAAAGTATATAAATAGGTCTTGAAATCTCTCATCAGGAACAGGATTGCCAAGGGTGGGTACAAAATACTTGCACCTGGGAATTAAGTTATCAGCAAATGGTCTGACATGGAACAACGTCACTAGGAACAGAGTTTGGTTTCCAATATGTATTGATTTTACTTTAGTTGTGGTGTTGCATTTCATTCCCTTGTTGAAATGGACAACTGTCCTGGGTTCTTGTCCCAGTCTTTGTCCTTTCTCTTCAAGGACAGTCACTGTCAAATCACAGCTATTTTTTGCCTGGGAGAACTACCCCATGAGTAGCAATCAGAAGACAAAAAGGAGGCAAAGGTCACCCCAAGTTTACCAAATCCGCTGTCACCTCTGCCTGGAATTCTTTTTTCTGTTGAGTTGAATGCAGTGACTGCAGATGAGATGGCATCCTGGTGAATTTTACTTGTCCTCAGGAAACATGGAAGGAATGCAAACCTGTGGAACAATCAGTTCATAGCCAGCATGCAAATGCCAATGGATGCATTCGTTTGCTTATAGCCTGTGCTTTGCGATACAGCAAGGAAGATGAGTAGGATGTTGTCTGACAAAGAGTGGCTCTGGATTTTTCCTTCACACATTTATTTGCAACACTGATCAGCCACAGTGGTCAGATCAAGAGCATCAGCTCCATATGCCTGTTGGGCTTACTATAGCAAGCAGGGGCTCTGAGTTGCTTTGCATAACAGATATGGGGTTTGTAAAAAAGTAATACAGGTTTATTAATGGAAAAGATGGATTATCAAATAACACTCTTCCATGGGGTTACAGAAGAATGCACTTCAGAAAAATCTGTTTCACTTTACATTAGTCACTTGTGTGCAGCTGTAACAGGACAGCAAAGTATCTCCCTGTCATTGGCACTGGTGAGGCCACACCTCGAGTGCTGGGGTGAGTTTTGGGCACCTCCCTAGAAGAAAGGCATTGAGAGGCTGGAGGGGGTGCAGAGAAGAGCAACGGAGCTGGTGAGGGCCTAGAAAATGAGTCTGGTGGAGAGCAGCTGAGAGAACTGGGACTATTTAGCATGAGGAAGAGGAGGCTGAGGGGAGACCTCATCACCCTCTGCAGCTACCTGAAAGGACAACAGAGAGAGGTTGGTGCTGGTCTCTTCTCACAGGTCAGTAGTGACAGAACAAGAGGGAAGAGTCTCAAGCTGTACCAGGGGAGGTTTAGCCTGGACATTAAGAAAAAAATTTCCACTGGGAGAGTGGTCAGGCATTGGAACAGGCTGCCCAGAGAGGTGATGGAGTCCTCATCCCTGGAGGTGTTTAAAGGTTGTTTAGGTGTGGTGCTTCATGATGTGCTTTACTGGTGACTTTGGTAGGGTATGGTTCATGGCTGGACCTGATGATCTCAGGGGTCTTTTCCAGCCTGGATGATTCTGTCACCATGTTTCTCTATGTATGCTTTCCTGAGGGGACAGCTTCTCCTTGTTACAGTCCACAGGTGTACTAATTAGCTGATTAATTTTCCAGAGCAGCTTAGTTTTCACTGCAATGTCCATTTTCACAGCTCATTCTCAACACTGAATTTAACAGAGAAGGTGGTTTGGCAGCTACCAAATCAGTGGGTAACAATCTACAATGCAGGGTGTAATTTCCAACAAAGCTTCCATACACATTATATATGAGCATTAACAGGTAGTGTATGGATGGTTCTCTGCTTCTTAGTATGTGCCTGTGTTTTAATACAGCCTCTATACAGGTTTAAACTTTTAAATTACTCTAATTTTAAAGCTCTGGGATATAGAGGCAAGATAAATGAATGAGGAGAACAAGAATGTCTTCATTCTCAGAATCTGGGTTGGAAAACTGGTGAGTTGAGCAGAAGCAAGGTCATGCCTACGACACATTGATTCACTTTGATCACTGACTTTGCAGCAAGTCAAGCCACCCATCAATTAAAAGCAATTTTATTTATCTTTAAGCTTATTATGCCATCACAGGAATCTCACTTAAAGTTCACCATCACTTTAGTAGGAAACCTGAGAAGGCTGAAAACCAAGACTGAATGCTGTCTGGGGTTAAAGAACACTGCACTGTGATTCATTAATAACTTCTTTTAAATTAGGTAGTATGCTGCCCATCTACTGGCACAGGGGAGGCCTCACCTCAGCACTGTGTGCAGCTCTGGGCCCTCACTGCAAGAGAGATATTGAGGGGCTGGAGCAGGGCCAGAGGAGAGCAACCAGACTGGGGAGGGGCTGGAGGGGAAGGCTGCTGAGGAGAGCCTGAGGGAGCTGGGCTGGGTTAGACTGGAGAAGAGATCTCAGGGGGGACCTCAGCACTCTCTATCTGAAGGGAAATTGTAGTCAGGTGGGGGTCAGGCTCTGCTGCCAGGCAACTTGTGAGAGGACAAGAGGGCATGGCCTGAAGCTACACCAGGGGAGGGTTAGGTTGGATGTTAGGAAGCACTTCCTGATGGAAAGGTGATTAGGCACTGGAATGGGCTGCTCAGGGAGGTGGTGGAGTCACCATCCCTGGAGGTCTTTAAGAAAAGATTGGATGTGGCAGTTAATGGCTTGGTTTAGTTGATGTGGTGGTGTTAGGTCATAAGCTGGACTTGATGATCTTGAAGGTCTTTTCCAGCCTCAGTGATTCTGTGATTAATGCTGCTCTGTTGGAGGCTGGGGACCACAGCTTTCACCTAAATAAATTGTTGGATGTTGGAGATACTTTTGCAAGGAGCCAAGCTGTATCTTGTTTACTTGTCTTAAAAGCAGAAGCCACTGAGTGAGTGACTCTTGTTTAGGAGTATCTCTGTTTCTCAGTCCTTGCAGACATTACTGTGCAGGGCAAATTCACCCTGCAGTTCAGCTATGGCCAAGGCAAGTAGAAATGTCTGTGTTCAGCACACAGTTATGCACCTGCCCACTTGCACAGAAAGAAAACAGACCTCCAAAGGTGGATTCTTTTCTTACTGCAGAAGCCATGCATTTGTGTGAGCAGATGAGTAAATCTGCACAGGGTAGCTGCATGGCACCTGGCAGTGGCTGCAGGCCTTCAGACCATCTGGAATATATTTTAACAGTATCAGTGGTTCTGTGCATAAACATTCCTAGAACTGAGTGCCATGCCCCCTCTGCAGCACATGGTCTCTCTGCCATCCTTCAGCTCCCTCACTCCTCTGAGCATCTCAAGGAGGACATTGGAGGCTGTGGTCACTGATGGGCTGAGAGTGAAGGCAACGTGCAGTGGGCACCTGGCCACAAGGTAGATGTTGTGTGTGCTGACCCTGAGATCCCTGCCCCTTGGGGACAGCTCCACTTCCATGAGACAGCCAGCAATGAGGAGAAGACAGTGGTGGCTCCCCAGGTGCAAAGCAGAGGAGGGAACAAGGTGGAAGCCATGACCCTGTCCTGTTGGACTCCAAACCCCATGTGCAGCCTGTGGGCTCCCTGTCCTCTTCCACCTCTCTTCTGGGGAGCAGCAGGTTTTCCTTGGAGGAGCCAGGGAGATGCTGGAGCAAGGAGGGGACAGCCTCTGCTCCTTGGTGGCAAGGGACAGGAGCAGAGGAAATGGGTCCAAGCTGTGCCAGGGGAGGTTTGGGCTGGATGTTAGGAAATATTTCTTCACTGAAAGGGTTCTCAAACACTGCCCAGAGCAGTGCTGGAGTCACCATCCCTGGGATGTCCAAGCAGCCTATGGAGGTGGTGCTTAGGGACATGGTTTAGTGTAGACCCTTCAGTCCAAGGGTTGGACTGGATGAACTTGGAGGTCTCTTCCAATCAGATATGTTCTGTGAGTCTGTAAAATGCTGATGTTGAACACTGCCTGCAGCCCTCACTTAAGAGATTATCAGTGTTTGTATTTTGAAGTTATGGCATTTAATGATTGATGAAGACTCTGTGAGGCCACTGTGAAGTCTACAAAGAAATACAGATTTATTTATTTTTTTAGTCTTTGAAAATGGAAATATTCATTTCCTTATGCTGGAAACTCACTATGATGGATTGCAAAAGAAAATAGTTCATTTGTTAGAGTTATTCCCATTGTAAGTAATTCTTTAGATATGTTTTCTGAAGGCATCATTTTACTTTTTAAAAAGTTGTGAATTACAATAGATGCTTTGTATATGCCTCTGTGGAATGATGAATCATGTGGTAGGGAGAATAAATACAATTTAGATATGTATATGGAATTCAATGTAATCCACTGGTAAATGCAAACTAAGTAACAAATCTCACTCCCCCCCCTAAATCTTCATATATAAAATTCAATGTTTTATGCTTTTACAATCTCTGAAATACAGAATCTTAGAATCTTGAAATGCCTTGGGTAGGAAGGGAGCTCCAAAGCTCATCCAGTCGAACCCCCCTGCAGCCAGCAGGGACATCCTCCACCAGAGCAAGTTGCTCACAGCCTTGTCCAGCTTCACCTTGGATGTCTCCAGGGATGGAGCTCAACTACCTCGCTGGGCAACCTGTTGCAGTGTTCCAGCACCCTCCTGGTGCAGCACTTGTTCCTCACATCCAATCTCAATCTGCTCTGCTCTCATTTCAAACCATTGCCCTGGTCCTGTCCCTGCAGGCCTTTGCAAACAGTCCCTCTGCAGCCTTGTAGCCCCTTCAGGTCCTGGCAAGCTGCTGTTAGCTCTGCCTGGAGCCTTCTCTTCTCCAGGCTGAACAACCCCAGCTGCCTCACCCTGTCTTCAGTCTGCATGTCCAGGAATTGATACAGGAATCAGATAATGACAAATGTTGTAAATCTCTTTTTGTTGTATGTGATCTAATCCTTTCCCACCAAACAGATCTGCTCATGATTCCAATTTTTCAAACCTTCATGAAGAGAGGCAGATCACAATGAGTGCCTAATTGAATTGGTTATGTTTTGCAACTTCACTACACTGAAGTTTAGAAAGCACAAATATTTTTACTAATGAATTTGAAAGCTGAGAATTTTAGAGAGTGTTTTACAGAAATGGAAGCAGAAGCAGCAGAGGAAAAAGGAAAATATTTGCTTAGTCTTAATCAGCTGATTCTGTCCAACTTCTACTTGGCTTTAGAATTATTGATGATGGTTTCTTGGATTCCTAACCTGTGATGTTAAAACTGTTATTGCTACAAAGCTGGACAAGGACAGCACTGCCTGTAACTGCTGCTTAGTCTGAAGTCTGGAGACATTCAAGATCAGACTTGACATGGCCACCAGTGTGCACTTGCAGGCCAGAGGGCAAGCTGTATCCTGGGTTGCATCCACAGAAGTGTGGCCAGCAGGTTGAGGGAGGGGATTCTGCCCCTCTACTCCACTTGGTGACACCCCAGATGGAGTACTGCATCCAGTTCTGGAGCCTCCACTACAGGAAAGATCTGGAGGTGCTGGAATGTGTCCAGAGTAGGCCACGAGGATGGTCAGAGGGCTGGAGAACCTCTGCTATGAGCACAGGCTGAGAGAGTTGGGGCTGTTCAGTCTGGAGAAGAGAAGACTCCAAGGAGACCTTATTGTGGCCTTCCAGTAACTGAAGTGGGCTACAAGAAAGGAGGAGAGGAGAGGGACTTTTTAGGGTGTTAGGTAGTGACAGGACTGGGGGGGTGGATCCAAGCTAGAGGAGGGCAGATTTAGATTAGACCTTAGGAAGTTCTTCACTGTAAGGGTGGTGAGACACTGGCACAGGTTGCCCAGGTAGGTGCTGGAAGCCTCATCCCTGGAAGTTTTTAAGGCCAGGCTGGATGTGGCTCTGGGCAACCTGATATAGTGTGAGGTGTTCCTGCCCATGGCAGGGGCATTGGAACTGGATGATCCTCGAGGTCCCTTCCAACCCTGACAATTCAGTCTATGATTCTATGATCTAGTTGGAGGTGTCCCTGCTCACTGCAGGGGGGCTGGATAAGATGACCTCTGAGGGTTCCTTTCACCCCAGAGCAATCTGTGAATCACAGTGGTCCATTTTAGCAGTAGTGAGTAGGCAGGGAAGCGTGACCTGGAAGCAAGCCATGTAACTCTCACACACAAGTGGAAAAGCTGCTTCTGAACTCCCATTTTAAAAGGCCTGTCAATTCCTCTGGTGAAATTCCTCTTTGTCACATCCAGCTTTCAGTTCAAGTGGCAGTGGCTGTGCTGCTGGCATAGTGCT
Source organism: Semnornis frantzii (assembly GCA_013399775.1). NCBI lineage: Eukaryota > Metazoa > Chordata > Aves > Piciformes > Ramphastidae > Semnornis > Semnornis frantzii. The sequence continues at coordinate 669 of VWYK01118663.1, read as the reverse complement.
GGAGTTGCATAAGGGGGCTGGGAAAAGCAGAGCTGCTTTTAGAACGTAATTGTTAAAGTGATCTTCGAGCTGGGCACAGGCGGCTGTTGTGGCTCTGCTCTGACAAAAAGAATTGGCACCAGGATAGCTTCATAGCTGGATGGGATTCTGCCATATCGTATGGCTCTGGATTTATCAGCTTCCACCCCCTTAAGAACTTCTAAGGCAATGTCTTCTGCTGAACGGTGGAATACGGGAATAAAAATAAACCACTCCATGTGCTGGCCTGCAATTGGTGTTTCCCTTGGTTAGTTTTGGAGAATAAAGGGATTTTTAATTCTGTCTTTAACAGTTGAACATTAAAAGTAATCTGGTTTGGCTCACTTGTATCAATTTCGTTATCACATGTTAAGGAGTGACTAAGGGCTTGGTGCTTCATAAGAGTGCCTTTGGCGTTGTGTCGTGTAACCATTTGGAAAACAGCTTATAGCATAAACAGGTCCAAACCATCTCACTTTGCCACTTTTCCAGAGTGTCCTTGTTCTTGGAATAGGTCTTGTGAGAAGCAAATTTCTACAATGGAGTTGAACCATCATTTGAAAAAGTTAAGACCATGTACTGGGCTCCCCATTTCAAGGGAGACAGGCATCTGTTGGAGAGACTCTAGTGGAGAGAGCTATGAGGATGATG
>VWYK01118659.1:1330-13991 GCA_013399775.1 Semnornis frantzii | reverse complement strand
CCTACAATCTAATTATTTTCACTAAAATACTCCAATTAGCCTCAAAGCAGCACATTGTTGAAAGGAAGTTGCCATTGAAATGAAATAAATGACAGTTTCCTGAATAGATTTAATTTCTTTTTCTTCTTTGGTGCAACTACAGTGCTTGAGTGTGGTGAAGAAGAGATTTGCTGGGGGGGGGCTGTATGCATAGATATATTTATGTATTTTTAAAAAATACATTCAGATGTTCCTTTTGGTTGTTTTGCAGATATGGTGTTGGACAACATGATTGCCTCTGGGCAGCTGGATGAGTCCATAAGAGAGAATGTGAGAGGGGCCCTTCTGAAAAGGCACCATCATCAGAACGAGAAAAAGTTCAGCAATCGGATTCCCTTGGTTCGGTCTTTTGCAGATATAGGCAAGAAACATTCTGACCCTCACTTGCTTGAACGAAATGGTGAGAAAAGTTGTAGCATCCAGTTTGCTCTAACCTCTCACATAATGTTCTTACTGGGAGATGAAGGAAAAGTCAGCTGATGACAGCAGATAAGTGTTTCCTTCTTGATAAGCAGAGAGCTAATGCTAACAGTGTGTACTGTGTGCAGCTGTGGGTGATGTTTCTGTGCATTTTTGAATTCACTCCAATGTTCTACTCCATCCTGCACACATGGCATGTGGTGTTGTTTGGAACTATTGAGACACACCTTACATTGCTCCTAATGTTTCATGGGAGATGCTTGAATTAAATGTGCAGTGTTTGAGGAATTTGAGCATCATGGCATCACTTTGCTTGTCCTGTGGATCCTGCTTGTTTGTTCAGTGTTTATACTAGACATTTACTTTTTAGTCGTGTTACAAGCTCAGAAATGCTGACAGTTTCTGTTTCAATCCAGTGTGGTTATCTTAGTGACCTGCTAGTTATATCATGCTAATGGTGAAGAAAATACTTTTAGCTAGGACACTTTATGTTGTTTTGTAGAGAAGGATATAAAAAACAACAGTCCCAAGAAAGGTATCTTTGTTTTTATAGGTCAGACTACATCTGTTATTAAACTTCTGAAACTGTTCTGGAGTATCCATGCATTTTAGTCTTAGCCATCTGTGATGGTTTGGGTGTTCCCTGCCCCCCCACACTTTGTAAAGTCCCCCAGACTAGACTCAGCCAGCTGGAAGTTAAGGACTGAAGCTCTATTTACAGCTCAGCACAATGGACAAGCAGAGATAGACACAACAGACAGGAATAGTTACAGACACAGACAAGGTAAAGGGAATACAGAAACACAATCCCCCTCCCAGAAATCAGAGACCCCAGGAGGGGCTCCCAACCACCCTTCCACCTTCTCCCCACCCCTCTGCCTTACCCCAAGGTTTGCCTTACGTGCAAGGTGAGCTTGGAGGATTGGCCAGGGAGGTAAAGTGGTTAGTGAGGTCACTCAGCAGAGAGGAGAAAACAAGAAGCTGCCAGACAGCCCAAGAGACTGTGTGAGAGTCTGTTATCTGTGTTTTGTATTCTTTTCTTACCCATCTCATCAAGCCTATGAGTGCAGCAGACATCACCATTGTTTCCTTTCACAGCCTGTAATTTTCTCTGTTAAAATATTCCAATTAACCTCAAACCAGCACAACATCCAGTTCTGAAGTCCAAATAGCAATGTACACTGCAGAGCAGCGCACCTTGCTTTTTTGTAGTTCTTACAATCTCTATTTTTGTCTCTGATCTTTGTTTTACTTTTCAATTTCAAGTGAAATTCTTTAATTCAAGTGAAATTCTTTAAAACAGTACTGATTTGATGAATTACTCCTTGAAGGGAAGTTCCTCTCCTGTCTTGAAAGATGTCTTACTGCCTAGAACGTGTTCCATTTGTTTGATATGCATACTGGCAGCTCTTGATGGATGCATACTTGAAGCATTCTCCAGGACATTCCAAGGTTGCTGATGAATATATGATGTATGCTGAAATATTTCCTGAATTGCTTCAGAAGTATTTTCTCTGGAATTAGTACAATTAATTTATATAAAAGCATAATTCCTGAATTTACTGTTTTGTTTAGCAAATGTCAAAGATTCCCAAGAAAACCACTTGGTTTTGCCAATCCTCGAACACTTACATTACCAGTTACAGTTTTGAGCATGTTATGTTTGAGTTTTCTTGCTCCTGCATTACTTCTCATGTTATCACTTCCACTTTCCAGTGTGTGTTTTTTCTCTTAATGCTGTTCCTACAACAGAGTATGGGATACATGCAGAAACAAGAAACCAATCTGAAGGACTTTCTGCCAGTGTATACTGATTGACTTTGTCTTTATAATCCTATGGTTTCTCTCTAGTAAATAGGTAATCCAGACATCCATATAGGTGCACAATACTTTATGGGCTCCTTTCCACACCTGTTCATGAGATACATTGCAATAGTTAGACTTCTGTCAGTAGTGATAAATACAGAGAAAAGTTTGCTTTGCTACTGCTCTTGTCTTTCTGCACTGCAGTTTTGATAGTTGATGTTTGAGGCTTCTGTTTTTAATCAAGTTTGTGCCTGTAGAATACACTCTCCCATTGGGTGGGGGGGTGTTGAAGTTTGTGACCTTTACTTAGGCATACTTTATGGTGCCTCCTTGTAAATGGTTCTAGGACTGCTTGAAGTATTGATTTCTGTTGTGCCTAGTATAAAAGCAAGACTAAATGTGTCTGGTTTGCCATTTCCTTGCCTGGTGGCATGGTGTGTGAAAAGAGTGTGTTTTTGATTTCAGGGATTGTAGGAGAAGTTTTCAGCACTCTTCTCAAGGAGACTACCAGCTCAGGAAAAGTCTGTGATAAACAGGAGGAGAAATGATATCAGTAAATCTTCTAATGAAAGTGCTGGTAGGAGGGTAGACAGTCTCTCTTCCTGCTTAAGAAGGATCTGAAGTCCGTTACAAACTTAAATCTGAGGGAATCATGACAAAGACTCTGTTCTATATTTATTAAATTAGTAGGACATTGAAACTGCATAGGTCAAGAAAAGTTACATGGAGTTTTGAGAAACGTTCTTGGGTTTAGTCAAATGAGGATATTTGATAAGTCACAGCAAGCAGAAATGAAAAAGGAACTGTGTGCCTTATCCTTGGGCCCTCTTCAGAAGTGTATATTGAGGTTACAGCTGGCCAGGAAACTTCCTGTGAGAGCAAGAGTGCTGAATCTGATACGAGTAGATATCTTTGATTATCTTCATCAGGAATATTTTTATTTGAAAAGAAACTTCTAACTCTGAAGTCTTGTAATGACCTTGGCTGTGAATGTTTGTTTTTTTAATGTGTTCTTTGAATGGCAGTGAAGTTAGCAGTAACTTGGAATGAGACATTCCAGGAAAATGTAGGAGTTGATTTTAAGAGAGACAATTTTAACTCTTGGATTTGTTTATGGTTTGGGTTTTTTGTTTGTTATATTAATAGGTCTTGCTGACATAAAGGTAATCTCTTCTCACACATGTTTTTGGCTTTCTAATCTGTACTCCTCAGTAATTTCTGACTAGTGTGAGATCAGATTTGCTGTCATCTCTGTTCTTACTTGCATGAGTGTGACACCTGTCCTGAGAGGCTTGCAGTTGGCTGTGTTGACTGTTAACGTGTATTTGTGTCTACATTTGGTGTTTTCTGGCATACCCCCATGGTGAACCTCATGGTGTTTCATTTGTTTTATCTCAGGGGAAGGCCTTTCAGCCTCCCGCCACTCTTTGCGGACAGGTCTCTCTGCCTCACGCATTTCCCTGAGAGGAGAAAACCGTTTGTCGCTGCTTCTCAATCACCTCCTTCCTGCTTCGAGAGCTGGGACCCCTGCAGCCTCCAGGCATACAACCCCCGTCACTACCCCTCAAAACACACCACCCTGCAGCCCTACGGCCAGACACCTGCCAGCCACAAGTGCCCAGCCAAGTACACGGCAGGGCAAGGAGTTGGTAGTGTCACCTGCCAGTGATGATATTCCTTCAGTAATAATCCACCCACCCGAGGAGGACTTAAAAGTTCAGGAAAGCCAAGAAGAGAAGACAGAGGAAAATGTTGACAGAACACCAGGCAACTATCAGTTTAAGCTGTCTGTGTGTGATACTCGCTGCATCTGGATCACTTGCATTGTGATGTGTTTGGCACATAACTTAGGCACAAAGGAATATAACAGTTACCTCTGCCTGCATGTTTTACTACTTCTCAGCTGTGACTGTTTTCTTGTGCAGTATTTCTAACCAAGTAGCTTTTAAACAAAACCAGCTAAGAAATCCTTTATATTTGTCATGAAAAGCAATATAGTTTTAAAATACATAGACACAAAGGTTCAAAAATGGTGGCCTTTTCACTCACCTACAGTCAGGTGTTTGGGTTGTTTACGGTGTGGGATTTGTGTTTGGTTGGTTTTTTTGGATATGGGTGTTTTGGATGTAGGGTTTTATGTAGGGTCTCCAGTGGTGGAGTTGATATTTCAAACGAATGATTGATATCCTGAGGTAGCTACAACAAAAGACACACTGAAGTATTAGAGATGAACCTGAAAATAATCATGAGGGATGCAGTTATTAGTGGTGTTTATAATTGTATCATGAAGTCTTCAAGCAGTTTTGATGTTGCTTTCACACTTTTGAAACCCAGAGCCATTAAAACCAGTAGCAGTTTACAATGAGCAGGTTCATTTCACCTACAGTTGTTTCCAAATAGCTGTCTGTTGGTGCACTGCTTCAGCATCAGGCATGTGAGTTTTGTTGTATTTGATGGAGAAACAGCATAAGGTATTCAAGAGTTTATAATAGTAGGTCAGAGCTGAACAATGAGTCAGTTTTTGGTGTTGTAAAGCTAGTGTTATTTACATGTAAGAAGGTCTGTAGGTGGGTAGGTAAGTTAAGAGAGGATGGGAAACTCTTGACTGTTTCTTTAATAGCTTCTAGTGTTTCATAACTCCTGCATTCAGCACACATGTTCTTTTACTTTACCATGCAAAGTTACCATGTGTTTAGAAACTTTGGATTCTTCTAGATGGATCCCTTTTAGCCTTCAGACAACTCCTGCTGTTACCTACTTACTTCCCCTTCTTTCATCAGCAAAGCTTTTCTTAGCTTTCTCCTTCATTTAAACGAGAGCTCACTGCCCCATAGCTGGGTGCAAGCCTGCTGCCAGAGGAAGGCTGTGATGAGCTTCCTTGGCACATTTGGCAGCCAGGTCCCTGCAAACAGAAGAGCAAGCTGTGCTGCAGCCTGTCATCTTGAGTTTACAGAATCACACTGAATACATCTGGTTGGAAGAGACTTCAACCTTTGACCCAGCACTGAAGGGTGAACACTAAACCACATCCCTATGTGCCAGATCCACACACTCCTTAAATGCCTTCAGGGATGCTAANTGTTGAAGGCCAGGTTGGAGGAGGCCTTGAGTGCCCTGTGCTAGTGGGAGGTGTCCCTGCCTATGGCAGGGGGTTGGAACTGGATGATCTTTGAGGTCCCTTCCAACCTTACCATTCTGTGATGCTCTGATGACTCCACCACTGCCCTCAGCAACCCATTCCAGTGTTTGAGAACCCACTCTGTGAAGAAGTATTTCCTAAGGTCCAGCCCTGAACATCCCCTGGCACAGCTTGTAACCATTTCCTCTGGTCTTGTTGCTTGACACCAAGGAGAAGAGGCTGGCCCTCTCTTCACTCTAACCTACCCTCAGGTAGTTGTAGAGGGTGTGGAGGTCTCCCCTCAGCCTCCCCCTCTCCACACCAAACAATCCCAACTCCCTCAGATGCTCTCCATAGGTCATGCTCCAGGCCCTTCATGAGCCTCATTGCACATCTCTGGGTATGCTCCAGCACCTATTCCTTAATAATAATACTTGGAGTTCATAGGTCCATAGAGTGCTTTGGCTAGGAAGGGCCCTTAAAGATCATGTAGTTCTAATGCCTACATAATGGGCAGAGATGCCATCCACTAGACCAGATTGTTCAAGGTCTCATCCAGCTTGGCATCGAACACTTCCAGGGAGGGAGAGCAGGGCCCCCACTCTTACTTAATTTAAAAAGTGCTCCAAAAAAAACAAAAAAAAAAATCCCAACAAAACACTTTCTCTGACTTCCCTGTGGGGAAGGAAGAGAATTCACATGAAAGTCATTCTCTTTCATGGGTGATCGTTCATAGGTAATTAAAATAACAGCTGCGATTGGTTTCCAGTTCTTATTCTCATGTTACAGGAATGACAGAATGCCCCACCCAAGGTCTTCAAAACCCAAGAGAAAGCAAACAAGTGCAGATCAAGTACTTGATGCTATTATTGTCACCACTCAAGTGTTTTTCCACCAGAATCTCAAAGTCGTTTCAAATTGTTTTTGTGCCTCAAGGGGATGTTTGTCATACAGGAAAAATCAGAAAGGGGTGATTTTCCACTTAATCTGCAAATGGAAGTCATCCCAGAGAAATACTAGCATCAATAATAATTGGACCTTTTTTCTCGGGGTTTTCCCCCTTTTTATTGGAGAAATCATCTGACCACAGAAGAGACATTTTACTTAGAGAAGCCTTTGAAGCATTCTCAGACTATGACCTCAGGGCTGCAACTGGGCTGCTCACTGTCTTGTGAGGCAGACTCAGAAGGGAACTCTGAAGAGGAAAATTTGAAAAGCATATATTGATCTTGATTCATGCCAGTAGAGATTATGGTCTATATTACCTCCCTAATGGCTCAGTGTCACACTCAGTACTGTTTCCACATCTGTATGACAGAGTTGGATTTTTGCCCCCGTGTTAACTTTCTGAGCGGTGACTTTTTTCTCTTTAGCATTCATCTGTCCATGGCCTTATGCTATTCACACTTCATTGTGCTGTAAATAGCTGGAAGGTCACTAAACATTAATTGCTGTACAGGAGGAATGAGGGACATGCTTTCAGTGTGTCACTTCTTATCAGATAGCCATGAGCTCATTCTCAGGCAGCAAACATTAACACTTTTTAAAAAGCTTTTGTCATCAGGTGAAGAACAGATTTTATTTTCCAGGGTTTGAAGCTGTTGAATGAGTTCCATAGGTAGAGCTAGGAAGAGAGTTATGTCACAGCTAAAGAGCATGGTTAGTTCACCAGCAGCATTAATCTTGGTAGCAGCTTCTTTTAAGGGATCTTTTGATTCATGCTTGAATGTACTTTAAAACTGAATAAAGCAGTATTTAGAACAGCTTTGCTCTTAAAATAATTGCTTCCTGAAAATGGTATTTTAGAGAGGTTTATATATTTGCCCTCATGGGTGGTTTTTCTTTTCCACATTAAGCCTGCAGTGGAATTTATTTAAAAAAAAAAATCCCCATATGGAAATGTGTGACTATTAAAGAAAACTACCTTTAATACAGGTGTCTTTTCCTATGTGGACATAATTGGAATAGTCACACTTAGCTTTTGAATGAATTTTAGATCCCCAACGTGACTGAAGCAGAGGTTTGAGGCAATTGTATTGCATTGCTGCTTTTAGTGATCACAGCCTATTAAACTTGCTGGCTAGAAGATGCCCAAGCTCTTCAGTGAAGCTGTAGTTACAGGTACTTCAATTTGAGTCATCTGAGGAGGTTTTCATCCCAACTTAACTCACGAATCAATTCCCTGTCTTTTGAAGTGAGGCAGGTGGTGTATCTGCCTCTCATTTTTAATGATCACCTTCCCAGCTTGGTAAGACTAGAGGAGTTTGTCCTAGTCCGGAAAAAAAATCCTAGGTAGTCTTCCTTTTAGTAGAAGCCTCTGGGTTTGAGTTTCTGTCTGTTCTTCAGATGAAGAGAAGGAAGTATGCCCTTGTATCTGTGTGACCTTTGAGTTCAGTAGCTGTTATTAGAGAGCGTGATATTCTTGGGGGTTTCCCTGCAAATACCTGACTGATTGATATGCTCAGTGAAAGAAGTATCATATGGAAGTACTTGCTCAGGTCTGAAACTCTGTAAGCAGTGTTCTCATGTCAGCACAGCAGTCTGACCAACTGCTAGAGGGGAAAACTATTTACAGGTGGTTGAGGATCACACAGATGTTCCCATATCAGTGTCAGAACTTGTGAATCTGAACTGTGACTGGTGGGTGGAGAAATTTTGAAGGCAAACCTTTTAGAAGGTTTTCAGTAGCCCTCTAATACTGAAATTATAAATTATGTTAATATATTGATTCTTTGTTCTCTTCTCCTTGGTTCTCACTCCATCTTTTTGTTCTGGTGTCTGCTTACTCTTACTCACAGGGCATTTGCAAAAAAAAAAACAAACAACCATCCAGGGGAGTGATGCATTGCTTATCTTTCATCAGTCATACATCTCAAGTTACCTTTGTTGTAAAGGAGGGGGAGGAAAGCAAAGATTATGCTTATCTTCTGCAAAAAAAACCGAACCAGTTTAATATTTCTACTCTGCTTGTGGGCTTAACTTATCAGTACTTCTGCAGTTACTGTGACCAGCTGGTGGCACAGGTTGGTTGTTACTGTGAATAGCTGCGCATCTTGGAGCAAAGGGCAGAATGTGACCTTATGGCCTCTCAAGTTTTTTTTTATTACATGTTAGGATTCATAAAAGAAATGACAGCCTACTAACTTTGCTTAGGTTTTGATCCAGGAAAAAGTGCCTCCTCTGTTTATATGCCTATGAACTGTGAGGACCTGCATAGAATCCAGTGATATGATGTCTCTTTGAAAAGGTTTTTTGAAATAAATGTTGGGGCCAAACTAAACTTAGTTATTTGATATGCTATAAAATGTAAAATTGCTGAATTACAAACATGGAGGGTTGCAAGTAGTTGTGCTGCAGTAGTTAGAATACAGCAATAGTTTAAAAGGTTGCCAGTGAAGACTTCAGTTTTATCTTGACTAGCTTGATGCTTGACCTAAATACAAACTTTCTGCCCCTAATACAATGTTTAGACTTCAGTCTAGCTGTCATTTTGAAACCATGTTAAACAATGTCTTGCCACCACATTTTAAAGGTCTAGCTTCAACAACCTGGGCCAAATGTGTTTCTAGTGGATGCTGAGCTAAGTAAAAGCTCTGTAAGCCTGAAGACTGGAACTAGATTTCATTTTGTATGCCTAGAGCAGCTTTTAAATGACAGTTGGGTAGAGTTAACTGTGGCACAGCATGGAATTCATTGTGGTGAACACGTGGGCTGCTTGTCCCAAGCACCCTTCACTAAACCTGTAGTTCAGTGTAGTAAGCTAGATAAAATGGGTTTGTTGTGGTGCAGGTGTTAGAAAGAAGCTGAAGGTTTAGCTCAGATAGCTTCGTTGTCCATCCATCCGCAGCCGGTGTCTTACAGAGACCGTTTGATACGGTGGCATTGGGTCAGGTCAGTAGTTGGAGCATTGATCTGTTGATTGAAATGTGAAAGCTTGCAAGCTGGCTGTCCTTCATGTAGTGCACTATTTACTTGTGCAGGCTAGTTAACTACCAGGGCATCCTTCTGTGTAGCTTGGGAGCTGCTGAGGCTTTTCACACGTGAGATACTGCTACGCAGACTGGACAGCAGAAGGGTTTGGTTCGGATTTTTGAGAGCTGAAAATAGTCCAGGTGCTATCTACTGGAGCAGCTATGAGTAAAATGCCAACAATTGTTATTTTTTTCTGCAGTGAAAGTAGGTTTTGTTTTCTGGTGACTGTTGTGCAAATGGCCATCATTTAGGCAACTCTTCAACATTTTCTTAATTACTGTGAGAAGGCAGTGACTCAATGTTGTGTTTGATACTAATGTGGGATGCTCTTACTGAATAACTTGCACATTTGCTTTAAATAAGCTGCCACATCGAGTTTTGGTAGTGCCACCTTCTGGGTGGACTTTATACATCATTCTGAACTGGATTCCTTTGTTTTAATTTAGGGCTATTAGCATCTCCACAGTCAGCACCTGGAAATCTAGACACTGGGAAGAGTGGAGATGTGAAAGGTACCGGGACAGGAGGAAGCAGAGAAAACAGCACAGTAGATTTTAGTAAGGTAAATAACATTAAATGGCTTCATGTTTAGCACAAAACAAGTATGTAATAAAATATAGATATACAAGTGTGTATATAAAATATAAAATAAAATAGTTGTAACTTCCCTCTTAGATACAGCTGAGAGATCTGTGCGTTCATGCCTGTTATTCTGCTAAGGTATATGTTGTGTGCATGAGCGTCACAACATGGTGTAGGGTAGAGGTGTCAAATGTTTTGGCACTTACCAGTGAGGCTGAACTTTGACTTGATGATCTTCTCCATATTTGGTGAGTCGATCCAAGAGTACAGGCCCCATACTTCACCATGTAGAGGGGAGATACTTTACCACATCTGCTATGAAGTCGCTTAAGAAAACAGTTTTGTAGGCAATGTTGTAATGTGTTTCTTTCTAGAATTGACTTTCTTAGAGGGCTTTGAAAGGGGATTTGCTTTATATGCTGTACATGTTTGCTGTACAAAATTTCCTGTACATCTTGATCCTTGAGAGTGTGTTTTCTGAAGGAAATCTTGTGTAATACTGTAAATCTCTTTTATTCCTTCCATAATTTCACTTTGCTGGGCAAGTTCCCCTCTGGTTTTTGCTATAAAACTCAGTCCACAGTGTTGTCTGTAGTGTGAAACACTAAGAAAATGGGTTTGTCACCTTAAATAATTATATTTAAGGAAAACTAACTTGCAGAGTAGTTCCCATCTAATCATGGCAGGTGCCACATGTTCCTGCTCCTCTGTCACAGTTTTTGTTATGACTTGGTCTGTCCTTCTGTACACCTGCCTTGTCTCCTGTTGGGCAGGTTTCTGCCTCCTGGCATTGTAGTTGTGGCACACTTGGTGTGGGACTCAAGAGATCACCTGTAAGTTCTTTAGAAAGCCATGTAACTGGTGCTTGTGTGTGTATGTCTGTGAACAGAGTTCATGTGCTGTGCCAGCTTCTACTGATCTTCTGTAATGATGGACAGAAATGAGACTCTTGGCCAGCATGTTCTTTATGGATGAGAACACAAACTGGTTTTTATATTTGGAATACAGAAGTGTGCAATAAGAGCATTCCAAAAACTGTGTCACTGCATGAACTCTCTGTAGTTAATTGTCCTTTGATTTTCGTTATGTCCTATCACAGAATGCTTGTCACTCTAAGTAGTATTAGAAAACTGATTATGCAGTTTTGGAGTCTTCTAGAATATAGTAGAATATATTATTTATTATATTTATAATAGAGTCAAATATATTATTCATTATATTTAGAATTATGTAATATATTATAATTTATTATTCTAGAATATATTATTAGCTGACTTTCTACATGTATTTGTCTTTACTGTGGGTAATTTGAATGTTTATTTTTGTGTGTAACATAAATGTAAGTACTGATGTGTTACAGAATTGCTGCTGATAAATGCAAGGGAATAAACACTTGTTTCATCTTTGTGCAAATAGGTTGATATGAACTTCATGAGGAAAATTCCTTCAGGAGCAGAAGCATCAAATGTGCTAGTGGGAGAAGTAGACTTTTTAGAAAGACCTATTATTGCTTTTGTGAGGCTCTCCCCTGCTGTGCTTCTCTCAGGTCTTACAGAGGTTCCAGTTCCTACACGGTAAATAAACACCTGGGAAGTCTAGCTTCATAAATAAGGAGTAAGATCTCAAGCAGTTGTCATTTTTTTATACATTGGTTACTAAGCTCAAGAAATGTTGTTGAAATTTTGTAATATGATGTCAGTCATCTGCTGGAGAACTTGAGGGAATAAGATGTACCCCAGATACTTAGGGTATATACTGGTGCTGTTGTAACTGATAGCTGACTTGCAGTACAATCTGAACCTTCCAGGCTTGTGTTGGCATTTTAAAGAGGGACATGAATGAAGACTGTTGCAGTTCCTTTCAGTGCAGTACAGTGACAGCATTTGAGTCCACTAAATCTGAAAGTCTAATGAATCTGAAGCTCTGTATAGGACTAATGTAGGCAGTGGAAAAACTTGGAGGTGTATGGTTGACACGAGGGTAGCCAATCTGCAGCTGATACATTGAATGGATTTTCAGTCTGCCTGGTGTGCCCAACCCCTCAACATCTTGCCAGGATACTGTGAATAGATTTACCATAGATGCTCAAAATGTCAAGTTCCCATACTGAAGGCTGCAGGTCACTTAATCAGTCATCAAGGAGGACACTTAATTTTCTGTGCACATTGATGCTTTGGGCTGTTTTGTGGTGTTTGGCATAACTTTGTATGTTGATGTTTGATTTTGTTTTTTAAAGTTATGGAAGTACTTGTTTGTGTTTGTAGTTTTCCACTTACTCTAAAGAAAGGCAAAAATAAACTTGACATTGTTCTTATAAATAGACATGAAAATGTTCAGGGGGTAGTTGACTTCAGTGCTCATAGTGTTTCTTGAGAAATTCCAGAATTTCTGGATACAGATTGCTAAATTAGTGTAGCTAAAATTATCCTAAGTTTTTCAGAATGAGGTAGATTTGGAATTAGCATACTTGATTCTGAAGATGCAGTCTCATTTTTGGTTAGAGAACTGAACTTGCAAAAGACAGGGTGCTTGCAAAAACTTGCAAAGGTCGAAGGAAGTGCTACAGGTTTTGAGCCTGCAGTGTGAGTGCAGCCCAGACAGCAACTGTGTGCTGGGCTGCAGCAAGAGCAGTGTGGGCAGCAGGGCAAGGGAGGGGATTCTGCCCCTTTGCTCTGCTCTCCTCAGACCCCACCTGCAGTCCTGTGTGCAGTTCTGGAGCCCCCA
>VWYK01118656.1:0-15076 GCA_013399775.1 Semnornis frantzii | reverse complement strand
AACCTGATTCACAGATCCACAGAATATGTCGGGTCAGAAGAGACCCTGAAGATCATCCAGTTCCAAGTCCTCTGTCATGGGTTGCTCAAGGTTCCTCATCCAACCTGGCCAAGAAGGGAGCCTCCATGACTTTCCTGGGCAACCTCTTCCAGTGTCTCACCACCCTTACTGCTGCCTGGGACCTAAAGACCACCTTGGACAAAGCAGTCAGTGCCTCAGTTTCTCTTCAACCCTGCGATGGGGATGGGGGTGGAGGTACTGGTGGGTGGCTGACACCCATGAGGTGGCTGAACTGCTTGGGGTGGTCAACAAAACCACCATTTCCATGCCAGGAAACCAAAACTGGGCAAGTGTTGCACTGTGGGCACCTCTGCCACTATGTTCTCCATGCCCCCATCCCTGCACTGATAGGGCCCAGTCCAACTGACACCCCCAGAATGAAAAAAAAAACCAAACCAAAACATAGAATCAGGGAATCATTTTGGTTGGAAAAGACCTTCAAGGTCAAGTCCAAGCATTCTCTATGTCCACCAAGGCTGGTGCTAAGCCATGGCCCTCAGCACCACCTCTGCAGCTCTGAAAGCCCCTCCAGGGATGGGAGATTCAACCACCTCCCTGTTCAGCTCGTTCCAGTGTTTCAGAACCCTTCCAGTCAAGAAGTTTCTTCTAATGTCCAACCTAGACCTCCCCTGGTACAGCTTGAGACCATCTCCTCTTGTCCTGTCACTTGTTTCTAGGGAGAAGAGATCAGCACCAACCTGGCCCTGACATCCTTTCAGAGAACAAGGAGGTCTCCCCTCAGCCTCCCTTTCTCCAGGCTGAACAAGCCCTGGGTAGGGTCCAGGGGACTGTCCCAAGCAGATGGACAAGGCCACCTCCCTTACAGGAGCTGCAGGGGTCTGCAGAGGGCTCAAGCAGGAAGGAGGCATTGCCTTCAAATCCGCTGCAGACATCCGACAGGGCAGCACTTCCAGGTCTCCCTTCCTGCTGGAACTGCTGGCATCAGCTCAGCATCTTCAGAGCTGAGCCCATGACTCATGCCCTTCCCACCCCTGCAGCTGGCTGCTCCCCCCAGCATGCCCTCACCCTGCCCATGACACCCTCCCAAGCTTCAGTGTCCTGCAGCTCAGGGGATTACAGCATCAGGCAGCCGTGGCTGTGCTTTCCAGAAGGTTTATGCCCTCATTTGACTCATTTCTTAAATGCCCATGGGCTGCTGACTTCTCCTGAGCCCCATGGCATGAAATCCTGTGGTCTGTGGGGCAGCACCTTGGAGGCTCAGCACCTCCAAGAAGCCAAAGTACATCCCCACACTACTCCTCAACCCTCATGAGCACCCCAAGCACCTTGGGGGCTCAGCACCTGCAAGAAGCCAAATTACAGCCCCACATTGCTCCTTCAACCTTCACTGCTGCACATCCAAGCTCTTCATCCTGCCATGAAGCTGCAGGATCATGGATCAGCCCATGCTGGTGTTGACCCACAGCTTCAACTTGGGCTGCAAAGCTCAACTGAGAGACTCAGGGACTGCAAAGTTGCTTTAAAGAGCATGGAAGTAGGTTAAAAAACCACAGGGACGTGGCTGACACAAGGAGGACTCTTTGTTTTCTGGCTTGGCTGCTCTCCACTGCACTCTGCTGAGCTCTTCCCAAGATGCCTTCATTCATCATGCAGGAGGAAGAAGCTCAAGTGTCCTAGATAAGGTGGCAGAGTTTCAGCAGCACTGGAGGCAGCAGGTTGTGCTAGAAATGGGTCAGGGCATGTGTGACAAGGTGGCTAATGTGGCCCTCTTTCTGCTCCTGAGTGCCACATCCTGACTTAGACACTTGGGAGAGCATTCCAGCATGAAGCAGCATGGGGCGGGTTACATCAGACAGCCACCTCCTGCTCACAGCTCTCCAGTAGGCACCAAGTGTGGGGCTTGTGTTACTGCTTGTGGCTCAGCTTCCTGTGAGGTGAGCACTGGGAGAGCCCCAGGACAGCACAGGGGAGGGTGGGTGAGTGGATGGAGGGAGGGATGGATGGAGGAATGGATGCATGGATGGATGGTGGATGAAGGGATGGATGGAGGGAGTAAGGGAGGGAGGGATGGAGTGGGGGGGAGAGATGGTTCAGCCNATGCATGGATGGATGGTGGATGAAGGGATGGATGGAGGGAGTAAGGGAGGGAGGGATGGGGTGGGGGGGAGAGATGGTTGGGTGAATGGGTGGATGGGTGGGTGAATGGATGGATGGAGGAATGGGGGGAGGGATCCATGCATGCATGCATGGATGGATGGAGAGATGGAGAGACAGATGGAGAGATGGATGGATGCATGGATAAGTGGATGGAGGGATGGGTGGATGAAGAGATGGATGGATGCATGGATAGGTGGATGGAGGGATGGGTGGATGGAGAGATGGATGGATGCATGGATGGGTGGATGGAGGGATGGAGGGATGGGGGGTGGATGGAGAGATGGACGGATGCATGGATGGGTGAATAGAAGGATGGATGCATGAATGGGTGGAGGTACGGGGGGATGGAGGGAGACATAGATGCATGGATGGTGGGATGGGTGGGTGGATGGGTGGAAGGATGAATGGATAGGTGGAAGGAAGGGAGGGAAGGAAGAAAGGAAGGGCAGGCTCTGGTGCTGTCAACCTTCCCCTACACCCCATCTACTTGAGCCCCTGGCACTCTAAGATTCCGCATGCTCCTAAGCACACGCCAAGTAGAAGCTGGGCTGGGGGGGGGGGCATGCCCACAGCTGGTGGTGACCATGATGGCCCTGGGGACATGTATCCCACTGATACAGACAAAAGCCACCTCCCAGCTGGAGGAATCATTGGATCACCTCTGTGGGCAGCAAGAGTTTGCTGATTCACGCCATTCATCTCCAAGTGGAGTCTGAAGGGGGAGACCTCCTCACCAGGTCAGGGGCATTGATTGTTTAAGGAGAAGGCCAACCACCCCAGTTTGGGCTCTCCTGGCTTTTCCAGCTTCTCCCCACCCAAGGGAATGGCTGAACCAACACCCTGGGAGCATGCTGGCTTCAGGAGCTGGCTGGCCAGAGAGGATGTGGCTTCTCCTTCCAGCTAGATAAGGCTGCAACTCAGCTTTGCTTTAGCTGCTCCACAGAATCCTGACCACCATGCCCTTGCTCTTGTTGTCCCTGGGATGCAGAGCTGTAGGGGAGTTAGCAGGCAGCTGGGTTAGTTAGAAATGCCATCCAGGTAACATCTTCCTCAGGCTTGCTAAGGTGAATCCTGAGAGGATAAGCTGAGAGAGTTGTAGTTGTTCAAATGGAGAAGAGAAAGCTCCAGGGTGACCTTCTGGTGGCTTTTCAGTGCTTAAAGGGGGCAGTCAGAAAGCTGGGGACAGACTTTTGTCTGATGGGACAGGACAAGGGGTGCTGGTTTGCAATTAAAAGAGTGAGATTCAGACTGGAGAGGAGGAAGAAATGCTTGACACTGAGGAGGGTGAGGCCCTGGCCCAGGTTCCCCAGGGACTCCAGGGGACCCCAGGTTCCCCCAGTCCCCAGGGACTCCCCCAGAAAGGTGGAGATGTCCCATTCCTGGAACCATTCCAGGTCAGACTGGTTGTGGCTCTGAGCAACCTGCTCTATCATAGAACCACAGAATGCTTTGAGTTAGAAGGGACCTTAATGGTCATCCAGTTCCACCCCTCCTCCATGGGCAGGGACAACTCCCACCAGCCCAAGTTGCTCAAGGCCTCATCCAACCTGGTCTTGAACACCTCCAGGGATGAGGCATCCACAACCTCCCTGGGCAGCCTGTGCCAGTGTCTCCCCACCCTCACTGTCAAGAATTACTTCCTCATCTCCAATCTAAATCTCTCCTGCTTCAGTTTCAAGCCATTGTCCCTCATCCTGTCACTCCCAGCCCTTGTCAAAAGTCTCTCCCCAGCTCTCCTGGAGCCCCCTTCAGCTACTGCAAGGCTGCTCTAAGGTCTCTCTGGAGCCTTCTCTTCTCCAGGCTCAACAGCCCCAGCTCTCCCAGCCTGGCCCCATAAGGGAGCTTCTCCAGTCCTCTGATCATCTTTGTGGCCTCCTCTGGACCCTCTCCTTGTGACGAAGGCTCCAGAACTGGACACAGCACTTCAGGTGGGCTCTGCTCTGAAGATGTCCCTGATGCCAGGAGGGGATGTTGAAGATGTCCCTGCAGGGAAGTTGGTCTGGATGACTTTCAGAGATTCTTCCCAACTTCAGCACTCTGTGATTCTGTTCTTCAATGATGATCTTAGAGGTCTCAGTGACCTTGGAGGTCTCAATGATCTTAGAGGGCTCAATGATCTTAGAGGGCTCAGTGACCTTCCACTTTAGGAGGAAGTTCTTTACAGTGAGGGTGGTGAGACACTGGCACAGGTTGCCCAGGGAGGTTGTGGCTGCTCTCTCCCTGGAGGTGTTCAAGACCAGGTTGGATGAGGCCTTGAGTGACCTGTACTAGTGGGAGGTGTCCCTGCCTATGGCAGGGGGTTGGAACTAGATGATCTTTGAGGTCCCTTCCAAACTTACCATTCTATGATTCTATGACCTTAGAGGTCTCAACAGTCTTAGAGGACTCAATGATCTCAGAGGACTCAATGATCTCAGAAGTCTTTTCTAGCTGAAACAATTCTTTGGTTCTATGACTCTGTAATCTCCTCTGCCTCAGATCCCACTCACCCTGGCCAACCAAGCACTCCCAGGGTGCAATCCAAGCATTGAGGAACCATCCCTCTGTCTCTCANGGGGGATGCAGGGGAAGAAATCCACTTCCAAAAGCACAGAGGATTTATGCTGCTCCTTGGCTTTTATTCTTTCCTCCCCACCCCAAGTCCCAAATCACTTTGGTGGGGGCTGGCAGAGAGGCCTCCTGTGAAGGCTTAGATTGAGCAATGCATTATTGATAAGAGCCAATCAAGCCAGCAGCACGTTCTGCATCATTTCAGGAGCTGCTCTTAATTCAGCCAAGTTATTTATTGCTTGAGAAGAAACCAGAGGCCCTCTGCTTCTTACACCTCTGGTGATTTACACAAGGTGCCTGTGGGTGGAAGGAAGGTAGGTCCCGGCAGGGCCATAGCAGTGTGTAGAAGATGCTTGTCAGAGGCGGAAACTGGTGGGAAACTTTGGGGAGCCCTCACCACTCCCAGGGTGCAGCTTTTTCATTGAGGTGGTTGGAGAGAGTCCAGAGAAGGGCACCAAAGATGGAGAAGGGTTTCGAGAACAGGGCTGGGGAGGAGCAGCTGAAGGAGCTGGCGTTGTTTATGCTGGAGAAAATCAGGCTGAAGGGAGGCCTCATTGCTCTCTATGGTTCCCTGAAAAGAGGCTGGAGCCAAGTGGAAGTTGGTCTCTTCTGCCTGGTATCAGGTGGTAGAAGGAGAGGAAATGGCCTCAAGTTGCCCCAGGAGGAGGTGAGGTCGGAGATGAGGAAAACAAATCTTTGCTGCAGTAAGTGGTCAGAGATTGACAGAGGCTGCCCAGGCAGGTGGTGGAGTCCTCATGCCTGGAGGTGTTGCAGGCATGGCATTTGGGGACAAGGCTTCATGCCGGAGCTGGTGTTAGGTCAGTGGTTGGACTCAGTGATCTTAGAGATCTGTTCTGACCAAAAGGATTCTGTGATCCTTTCCTCCAGGGCTGGAGTTGGTTGGGTGCTGCTCTGCTCACTTCCTGGTGCCAAACCCTTTTTTTCAGCTGAGTGAAGGAGCTTTATGGCAGCTCAGGGCACAGAAGCAGCTAATCCAACTCCCACAGCCTATTGACTTCATTGATGTTGTACAAGGCTTTGATGGGGCTGGTGACAGCAGACAACCAGGCTTTGCCCCCCCTCCCCTGGCTGCTTCTGCCCCTTGCAGAGGCTGCTCCTAGTGCACAACCCTCTGCCACACACTGGAGAATCCTCAGGGCTGGGGGGACGGCATTATCTGAGCTTGGCGATGAGCCCTCTGGGCCACCCTGAAGTTGTGGAGGCTCCTTTGGGCTTTCTCCAGAAGTTCACAGCTGAGTGTGGGTCACTGTTTGTTCCTGGGGGGGCCCTCATATGATGGGAGGGGGCACATTTCCTCCCTGTCTCCACTCAGTTTTCCAGGCCTGGCAGAGGCCATACCTCACCCTCAAGGAGAGGAGAACTCCACCACATCCTTTCCCTGCCCATCCTCACCTATTCTTCACTCACCCACAGGACCTCTTCACCCCCTCCAGGTAACTCTGGGTGTGGAGAAGCAGCTCTGAGTCTGCACAAGTGAATGTGAGTGTTCACAAGCAGCTCTGGGTGTGCAAAAGCAGACATGAACGTACACAAGTGGCTGAGGAGAGTGCACAAGTGGCTCTGGGTGTGCACAAGCAGCACCAGGTGTGTACAAGCAGCTCTGGGTGTGCACAAGTGAATGTGAGTATGTACAAGAAGCTGTGGGTGTGCAAAAGCAGATGCGAATGTGCACAAGTGGTTGAGGAAAGTGCACAAGTGGCTCTGGGTGTGCACAAGCAGTACTGAGTGTGTGTGTGTGTACAAGCAGCTGCGATTGTGTACAAGTGGCTCTGGGTCTGTACAAGCAGCTGTGGGTGTGCAAAAGTAGCTCTGGGTGTGCACAAGTGAATGTGAATGTGCACAAGCAGCTCTGGGTATGCAAAAGCAGCTGTGGGTGTGCACAAGTGAACGTGTGTACAAGCAGCTGTGGGTGTGCACAAGGAGATGTGAACGTGCACAAGTGTCCCTGGGTGTGCACAAGCAGCTTCAGGTGTGCATAAGGAGCTGTGAGTGTGCAGAAGTGTCTCTGGATGTGCACAAGTGTCCCTGCGTGTTCACAAGCAACTGTGGGTGTGCACAAGTGTCCCTGGGTGTTCACGAGCAGCTGTGGGTGTGCACAAGTGTCTCTGTGTGTGCACAAACCGGGTGTGCACAAACCGGGCCCCTGCCCCTGCTGCTCCGGCGGCTGTGCAAAGAGGACACCTGGTGGCGTGTGGCCCTCACTGCCTTTTCGCACGTAGCTCTAGCTCGAAGACATCGCTGCCAACCTCTGCCTGGCACCCGGGAGTGGCGTCCAGGCTGCGGGGGTGGCGCGGGGGGGGAATGGTGGTGGATTGAAGAGGGAGTCAAAGTACCCGGGTCAGCGCTCTGGGTATCTCCAGGCTCGGCTGGGTAGAGGAAGGGTGGTGACACCTCTAGAAATGACACTGGGCTGAGCTCTGTCATTTATTGCAGATCAATATTAATATGACTGAGTGCCATCCCTACATCCATGGTGAGCAACCCTGTACCCTCAGAGAGTATCCCTGCACTCATGGTGAGCCTCTCTGCTTCCATGGTGAGCATCCCTGCACCTGTGATGAGCATTCCTCTACTCTCAGAAAACATCCCTGTACCCACGGTGAGCATCCCCATACCCTCAGAGAGCATTCAGGCATCCATGGTAAGCATCCCCGTACCCATGATGAGCATCCCTCTACCCTCAGAGAACATCCCTACATCCATGGTGAGCATCTCTACCCTCAGAAAACTTCCCTGTACTCATGGTGAGCATCCCTCTACCCTCAGAGAACATCCCTACATCCATGGTGAGCATCCCTCTACCCTCAGAGAACATCGCTGCATCCATGGTAAGCATCCCTGTACCCTCAGAGAACATCCCTGTACCCATGGTGAGCATCCCTGTACCCATGATGAGCATCCCTGTACCCACAATGAGCATCCCTCTACCCTCAGAGAACATCCCTACATCCATGGTGAGCATCCCTGTACCCACAATGAGCAACCCTCTACCCTCAGAGAACATCCCTGCATCCATGGTGAGCATCCCTGTACCCATGGTGAGCATCACTCTACCCTCAGAGAACATCCCTACATCCATGGTGAGCATCCCTGGCCTGGTTGTCCTGCAACCCGTCCAGCTTAGCTCAGCACCACATGGTCCCACTCATGCCTCTTCCAGCTCCCAGAGGATGAGGTTCCGCTGGGCCAGGATCTTGGCAGCCCTCTTGGTGAGTAGCTTCTCCATGAGCAGGTGCAGCAGCATGGTGTAGCTCTGCAGGTTGCAGTGGGTGAGCACCATCCCCTCATCGACCTGAGTGGGGAGCTTCAGGGACTCCCAGAGATCCTGCAAGGCTTTGGCGTTGGCCAGAGCACTGCTCTCGTTGAGCTGCTGCTGCAGGTGTCTCTTCAGCAGGTTTTTCAGCCTGTAGGAGGTGGCTTTGGGCAGCTTCTCTTTGAGCAAGGCCAACATGTCCACGTAGCCACCCACAGTGTGGCAGAAGTCCACTTTCCTGCTGGTGGCATCCAGGGCTTTAAAGAGAGTGGGCAGCTCCTGTGACCAGAAGTTATAGACAACGAGGATGGGCCTGGGGAGCATGGAGAGGTACCAGAGGAGGTGCTGCATCCCCACCTCCAGGGGGACACCCTGGGAGAGCAGAGCCAGCATCGACTCGGGCGTCTGAATCAGCGTCTTGAAGGTGTGCTCGCCGTTGATTGCTGCCACCTCCATGATCTGCTGGGCTGTGGGGAGGAAAGTTTGGGGCTGGAATAAGTATCTGGGGTGTGCTCCTCTTTGGCTCCCAGCCCCCACGCCCAGGAAAGGCAATGCTCACTTTTCTGGTCAGTCTTCAAGCTGAGGAACACCAAGGTGCTCAGCTCTGACCCACTCTCCCGGGGGCTGGAGGGCCTGGTGCTGTTGTGGGGTGAGGTGTCAGCCTCTGACCATATGGGGCTGGAGGATTTCTTGATGTCCTCAGGCTTGATGAAAGTCTGCAAGAGATGGGAGAAGGGGCCCAAGTCCCATCTGCCTACTTGGACCTCGCTGGGAAAGCAGGAGCACCCTTGGGTGTACCATTGGCTAAGGGTAAGGACCTAGTTGTGTGCAAGCCACAGAGGGGCAGGCAGTGGCAGGGTTGAGTTGGGTGTGTCTTGTGTCTCAGGGGTGGGCTGGCCATGTGGACCCCCTTTGAGAGCCCAAACCCAAGGTTTGGGCTAAATGAGCCCTGAATGCAGCTTGTTCTAGACAGAGGTGGGATCCAGGCAGTGGCCAGAGGCACACAGCACACAGGCCTGGGGACTTCTGTCCCTTTCTGAAGGGGCATTAGCACATGGTTGAGGAACCCATAGGCTGAAGGAGGTGTCCCAAGGAAAAGGCAACAGCATCAGGCCAGGAGGAGGTTTGGTGCCCCTCCAGGCTCAGCAGAACCAGTGCCCACAGTAGTGCTTGCCAAGGATGAGGAAAAGCAGCCATGCCAGCCATCCTCTGCCCACCAGTGGTGGACATCCACAGCCAGCATCTCCCTACAGGAACAGCAGGACAAGAAGACAGTCAAGAAGCTCCAAGCTTGGTTTTTCCTCCTTCTTGGCCTCAGGTGCAACCCTGCCCCTCTGGTCTGGGTAGGTTGCAGTGCTGATGGAGCTTCCCATCTCTTTCCACACCAGCTCCCTGCAGCTTTGCCTGCAGCCCAGGAGCAGTGGAAAACGATGGTTGCAGGTACATGAGCAAAACCAAGAGCTCTCCAGTCTCAAGAGGGCAGGGGATTGCTCAAACGACAAGTGAGGAGGAGGTTAGAAGAATATATGGGGTTCCTCTGTCCGGGCAGGGATGGGAGAAGGATGGTAGCAGTGGTGGGGTAGTGAGAGTGTCCCTCATGTCCCCCTGGAATGGCCCACCTGGCCTGAAAGGAGTTAGATGAACCAAGGCAGGCACCAAAATTTGATGGCAGATGCTCTTGTTACCCAGAGCAGCAGCAAGCAAATGGAATTTTTGAGGCCAGAAGGTGGAGAGGGAAAAACCACCCAGGCAGAGGCACCTGCTCACAGCACCCCAGTGGCCATGGGTGATGGATCTGGGCATAGACAGGTGCTGGTGATGCTCTGGTGGCTTCAGCTGGGTGTGCAGAGCATGATCAACCCCAGGCCACCCCACCAAAGCTCCCCCCCAGCCTCACAATCTCCTTTCAGATGTCTCAGTCTCTAGGCTGGTCCTTTAACCCTCACCCTCCACCCTCTGAAGGCTGCAGCTTCCTTGAGCTTCATCCCTCTGCCTCATCCCATTGCTCAGCCTTTTTCCTCCCTCAGCTGCTACTTCCCCTGAGACTTTTCCAAGCTTTAATCCAATTTTCCCCACTTCTCAAGGTGACATTTTCCTAGCACCTAGCATCAGACCTGCAGAGATGTTTCTACCCCCCTTTGCTACACCCTCAAATCCACTTGGTACCAAAGGACACCTGACT
This sequence comes from Semnornis frantzii, assembly GCA_013399775.1. Taxonomy (NCBI): domain Eukaryota; kingdom Metazoa; phylum Chordata; class Aves; order Piciformes; family Ramphastidae; genus Semnornis; species Semnornis frantzii. Next base: position 4,892 of record VWYK01118656.1, on the reverse strand, counting down.
CATGCAGGGATTTCTCACAGCAAGCAGCCAATATCCACCCCTCCAAAGCTCCAGCCAGTTGTTTTTTTGGGGTTTTTTTTTGCGTTTTGGTCACTAGCAAGGATCAGGGAAGAGGGTTTTAGCCCCACGACTCTTGGGTTTCCACCCTCCTGAGAGATGGATTAGGAGAGCAAGAAGAACAGCAAAGCCAAAACTAAGGAAGGCAGCAGCAGGCTGAGATTCCTTCTGGGAACAGCTTTATTGAAGAGTAAGAAGAGCTTCTGCTGAAGGTCATACAAAAAAGAAAAGGGGCTGTTGATCCCTCATGAAGCCAGTGTGTCGTCCCCCCCATCCCATCCCAATCCCAATCCCAATTCCAAACTGGTCATGCTTGCCTCCTCTTTCCAATGGAATCCTCTGCTGCTGATGGGATATCTCAGCAGGGATCCCATGCCCTTGGTTCATCTAACCACCTCAGCCAGGGCTTTTTGGTTGTGACACACCAGGGTTCCCCATTTCCACAGGGAGCTTGGGAACGCCACTGAGAGGGGATACTCAGATGGTGGCTACCTGCTCTGGTGGTTCCCAGGAGCTCCTCAGCCTGCGCAGGCACAGGGCTGTTGAAAGTCTCTGAGCACGGATGCTACATTCAATTTAGGAACTTCATGTTTATAGAAAAAAAAGAGGTTTGGGTTTTGGTTTTGGTTTTTTTTTTTAGGCTGAGAACAACCTTCTCAGCAAGGCAGGAAGGAGGAGGCCACAAAGATTGACTCAAAAAGGTCATTTTGGGGGAATCATCCAGTGTGGGATCCCACCTCAGAGCAAATCAAGCTGGGGTTTGCTGCCTGCGAGGGAGAGAGAGAAATCCCTGACTGCTCTGGAACACCAGGAGGTAGCAATCTGAGATGTGGGACAGCCCAAACGTCATGGAAGCAAGCAAAGGGGAAGAGAAAGCCCCAAGCAAGTCTCTAGGTGGTGGTGGGAAGGGAGGAGGCTGGGTCTGAGCATGGCTGGAGGCAAAGGAAAGGCACCCTGGAGGCGAAGGGGTGCAGCTGCCTCCTCGGCACGGCTCAGGAAGGAGGGATGTCTGTCGTTTCACTCACCACCGTGTCTTCTGAGCTGTCATCTGAGCTGGAGATGATGATGCTGGTGTCTTCTGTGGAAGGAACAGGAGGATGCTTCAGGACTAAGATTTTGGGTTAGGCCCTTTGCCCTGCGGGAGGACCGCTCCGATCGCCTCCAGCTTTGCAGCAAAGGCTTCTACCCAGGGCTACGAATCACCTCGGAGAGGTGCTCAAAGAAGTGGCCCTCAGCACCACAGCCCTGCAGCTTTGAAACACCTCCAGAGGTGGGGATTCAACCACCTCCCTGGGCAGCCTGTTCCTCTGCTTGAGAATCTTTTTGGTGAAGAAGGCTGGGGAGGGACTATTTACAAGGTCTTGTAATGACAGGATGAGGGGCAATGGGTTTGAACTGGCAGAGGGGAGATTTAGACTGGACGTTAGGAGGAAGTTGTTTGCAGTGAGGGTGGTGAGACACTGGCACAGGTTGCCATCACGTTGGGTGATTCTGTGCTCAACAACCTCCCTGGAGGTGTTCAAGGTCAGGTTGGACGAGGCCTTGAGTGACCTGTGCTAGTGGGAGGTGTCCCTGCCTATGGCAAGGGGTTGGAACTAGATGATCCTTGAGCTCCCTTCCGACCTTACCATTCTATGATTCTATGATTCTAATGTCCAACCTAAACCTCTCCTGGTGTAACCTGAGGTCATTTCTTCTTACTAGGGAGAAGAGTCCAACCCTCACCTGGCTCCAGCCTGCTATCAGGGAGTTATAGAGGTCAATGAGGTCTCCCCTCAGCCTCATTCTGTCCAGGTTGACCAATCCCAGTTCCCTCAGCTGCTCCAAACCTTGTTGTCCTTCTCTGGACCAGCTCCAGCCCCTCAATGTCCTTCTTGGAGTGAGAGGCCCAAAACTGAACCCAGTCCTCACCTGGCTGAGTACAGGAGGACAATCCCTGCTCTGGTCCTGCTGGTCAAACTACTGCTGATCCAAGGCAGGATGCTGGCGGCATTCTTGGCCACCTGGACATACACTGCCCAGCTGGACCACTCACATCCACCCCTGAGCATGGCTCTCATGTTTGCCCCCTGAGAACCAGCCACCAACTTGCACACCTTTGACCCAGGAGTAGGCCATGGCTCTGAGGACAGAGGCTGGGGTAGATGGGCAACCACTAGAACAGAGGGCAGAGATGGGGTAACAAGGAGGACCCAGGCAGGCCCTGGTCCCTACCTGCATCATCAATGTGCCTGCTGGTGGCAGGGATGCTGCGGCAGTTCTGGCTCGGCGTGGAGGTGCTGGGCCCCCTTCTGCCATCCCACTGGTTTGAACTGGAGTCAGTGGGGATTAGCATGCTGTCACTCTCCAGCTTCAGCACCTTGGGTGACACCTGGGTGCCCTTTCCCATGCAGGGCGACTTCCGCTTGGGCCACTCTCTGATCGGGACATCCTGCAGGGAGAACGTGAGGGACACAATGTGGCATCTGCTGGTCCTCAAAAGTTCCTTGCTTGGCTGGGATGGTTCTTACCATGTTCACTTGCATCTCCTCAAGGCTGATGGTGAAGGTGGGCACAACGGTCTGGTTCTCAGGCTGGATAGGCTCCTCTTGCTGCAGAGAGAGAGTGGAGGCAGTGGTAGGGTGAACCTGGAGACCACCAACGCCTCTGCAGGGCTGGGCTGTCCCTGAGCAGCAGGCAGAGCTAGGGGTGGGGAGTAGAAACATCCTCAGCATGGGGGAAACTGAGGCACGGTGTGGCCTTCTGGCTTGCCTGAAGGCTTGTGTCTGAGCTGCTGGTGTTTGGCAGTGCTGCAGCCATGGGTAGCAATGGTTGGAAATGTAGGATGAAGCAGGAGGTTCAGAGGAGCAGGATGGGTAGGAGCATGCCTGGGTGGTGGAAGAGTGGCTACAAAGTGACTTCTTCTCTGCTCAGATGGGAACATCTCTAGGGGGTTATTGTTGATGAGGATATGGGGGTCGTGGGCTGAGGAGGGCAAGGCAGACCCTTGGCTTGCCAAGGTCAGAGGAAGCAGGGATCCAGGTTGGGGCTGGTGCAGGAGCCCTCCCAACAGGGCAACACACTGGGACGAAACATTGACATCTCACCAGGTCATTCTCCAGGTCCACCTCAACCGTGGGGACAGCTTGAGAACTGCTATCTGCAAGGGAGAGAGCAAGGCTGTAATCCTGAATCAGAGGCTCTGGAGCTCCTACCTGGCAACCCAGATGGGATAAAGCTACCTGCTGGCTGTGGCATGGAAGGGGCAGGTCTGCTCTCGTTTCCCTTTCCCAACCCTTCGGTTTGGGATGGCCCAAGGAGTTGAGGAGCCATTAGGGACCCATAAATAAGCACTACCAGAGCCTGACAGATTGGTAGGAGAGCAAAAAAGGCTATGGTCATATAAGCAAAGGAGCAAATCTTGAGCCCAGTGAAAACGAGGACCCTACAAGAAGGAACCTGGACTTGTTTCCCTGCAGGGAGGTGGCTCTGAAGCCCATCAGAAGCCAGCTGATGGCTTCAGACATGAGCAGGAAGTTCCTCACCATGGGAGTGGTGAGACATTGCAACAGATTGCCCAGAGATGTAGTTGAGGCCACATCCTTGGAGACATTTAAGGTCAAACTTGAGGGGGCCTCGAGCAACCTGACCTAGTTGCAGGTGTCCCTCCTCAAAGCAAGGTGGTTGAGCAAGATGACCTCCCAGGGTCCCACCCGACCTCATGCAGCATTCTGGCATGCAGTGGTTTATGAGCTGCTCCAAGCCCACGCCGCCTGCAGCCAGGCTGGTGCCATCCCCAGGGCAAGTCCTCCAAACGGAACCACCTCATCTCCTTCAGCTGCTCCTCGGCAGCTCTCTTCTCCAGACCCTTCTCCCCTCCAAGCGCCTCTCGGAGCGAGGGGCCCACACCGAAGGCAGCACTCAAGCCGTGGCCTCGCCAGCGCCGAGCACCGGAGGGCACTCCCCGCGCCGCTGCGTCCGCGCCTCCGGCTCCGCTTCGGGTGCCCCGAGCCCCCCCGGCCGAGCGCCTCCTCACCTGGGCGCCCTGTGACGCGCTCCACCAGCGCCTGCAGCCTGGCTCTGCACTCCGAGAAGTCCCCGGGCTGCGCTCGCTCCTCGGCCGCCGGCGGCCGCAGCCGCTGCAGCTCCTGCAGCGAGCCTTTGATGAAGGGCTGCATGTCCATCACCTCCTGCTCCGTGCCGTACAGCCCCATCTTCTCCACCAGCCGCTCGCCCGCCTCCAGCCGCCGCAGCACCCCCTCCACCTGCCGCAGCTCCTGCGCCAGCCGGCCCCGGCCCTGCTCCTGCCGCGCCGCCACCAGCCCCAGCAGCTCCTCTTCCTCCCGACGGATCAGCCCCACCAGCTGCTCCGCTCGCTGCCGGATCAGCTCCCGCATCTCCCGCTGCGCCTCCTCCAGCCGGGCGGCCTCGGCCCGCAGCGCCTCCGAGGCGGCCTGGAAGCCGCTCCTGCTGCGCCGCAGCTGCCGCCCGATGCTGCCCAGCTCCTGCTGCCGCCGCTGGGTCTCGCTGCGGATGTCGCAGAACGGGGCGTGCTGGCTGTCCAGCAGCGCGCACGAACAGCACAGCGCCTTGGCGCACCGCTGGCAGTAGATGCTGCAAGGCAACGGCACAGCCGCTCAGAGCCGGACCAGGCACCCGTCCCGAGGGGCGGCCGAGCGGCGCAACCACAGGGCAAACTGAGGCACGGCGCCCGAAGGGCTCTCTGTCTGGCCTCGCCCCGGCCAGCTGCAGCCCTCACGTCGGGCGTCCGACCCAGCTCCTGCCGGCTGGCCGCCTGCCATCGGCTGCCCGGGGAGGTGGCGCAGACACCGGCCCTGGAGGGCTGCAAGAAAGGT
>VWYK01118655.1:47224-62927 GCA_013399775.1 Semnornis frantzii | reverse complement strand
AGTGTGTCTCCCAGTGTGTACTGCACTGCCAGGGTAAACCCTCTCATCTAGCCTTTCAATAGATGACTTTTGTGTACCATCTGCTTTGAGTGGGAAACTGCTCTGAGTGCTTATACCAAGATGGAAGAGGATTCAGTTGCAGAGATGGGCACTAGTTCCCCTGTTCCCCCTCCCTAGGCTTAATAATAAAAACATGGACAGAAGCCAAATATATTATGTACCAAATTCACTTCCTTTTCAGAATACAGTTAAATGAAAAACATCTGGAGTAGCTTGTTGAGTCGATTTTGTTCTGTGCTCTGTCTTGGTAATGGATTTGTTTTCGGAATTGAGCGTTCTGCATGTTTCTTGGTGGANAGAATTGAGCGTTCTGCATGTTTCTTGGTGGATGCTATAGTAGGCTTGGAAATATCACAGCATGTGGGACCCGGTAAAACACGAATTTCATTTGTTTTCCTTGGCTTCTGTGTGTCATGATGTGTTCAAGATGATAGAGTCTGGAGAACTGTAAATTTTGGTTAGGTCCCCGGTATGAATCCTAAGCCTTGTCTTCACGTTGCAGAGGAAGTCTGGTAGTAGGAGGAAGACCGTTCAGCTGTGTTCCTGAGGGTGTACTGTGCAGCCTATGTTTTGTTTATGTTAAAGGTATGCTGACAAAGATGCTGGCTTTAATATTGCACTTAATAGTTTTCTTTAGGTTTGCAGCTGTGTCTCGCTGTCTTCTCACTCTGCTTGCCTGCAGTTCCTCACAGAATTGTGTACTCCGACAGCAAATCCTGCTCCAGTAATGCTACTGTGGCCAGGATTCTGGTGTGTTTCTGCATTGTCCTCAGAGTTTGCCAGACAGGTTGAAAAGATGGAGATAAGGGGATGGGCATCTGTGTGCTTTTACTGTTTTCTAGCCATTTAAGGAGCTGTCAGTTGAAGGGAGCCATGTGAGTATTTTGGTTTTCCTTCAGACTTGCTCTTTGAGAAAATTGGGGCTGAGGAGGGGTGAAGATGGGGTTTCCCTACCTTTTCCAGCTAAGATACATGAGTCAGGGAAGGGAGAAAAAATAAAATTTTAACTTGGAAGGTAAAAAAAAACCCATCAAACAACAAAACAATCCTGAAATACAATGACTTCTTAAAAGGTAGATTAAAAATGCAAATAATAGTTGCTTAATATGTGTATTTTAGGAAGTACTGTGATTGTAAGGGACTGTAGTCTTGTTGTATTAGGTACTATGGAACCAAAACTATCCCTTTCCCAGTGCAGGGTGCTGCTCTTTAGCACCTCCATTGTAGAAAGCTTGGGGAAATCTTTGTAAGACAAGGTCTTAAAAAGACAGACTGAAGTCAGAGATGACAAAAATCACTAGAGAGTGGAACTGGATTTCCAGTTCCTGAAATATGTATATATAAAGTTCCCCTAAATTTCATTTGGACAAAGGATAGTTCATGGGGGAACTCTGTGTGGCTTTTCTATTTAGTAGCATTTTAATGAGTAAAATAATTCCTTTGGGGTGAAAATGTTAGTCTATCAGCCTCTCAATTGACACATTTGATCCTAATCAAATATGAACATTTTGTGATCTAGTCAGCAGGTCAGATTAAAGCACTCATTTTCCTATCTATTGATGCGGGCTTCAGTGGGAGGTGACAGGTCCCAAATGAAAAACAGTTTTCAAGTCCTTGTCCTTAAGCGATGGCTGCAAGGCACTACTTCTGTTGAAATAAAGCTCCTTTTTCTGGAGTGTGTAGGATTTTTTTGACATCTCAGGTAAGAGTTTGATATTGTAAGGAAAGGCAGTGGAGTTGCTAGAGAAAACTACACTATGAGAAGGTTACATTCGAGCACTTCTTAGCTTCTACCTATTGCTGTAATTCCTGGAACTTTGAGTAAGGTATTTTGTCCAGCTTATGCTGACAGATTGGCTGTTTTGTGTCTGGGATAGTGGTTTTATGTTGGTTATTGAGGAAAAGCAGATTTAGGTTTTGGGTACTGGAGGAACTCAGAGCCTGCTTGTTAGGCTGTGAGTACTTGGCCTCTCCAGAACAGCTGCTTAAGTTCATTGCATTTCTCTGTTTCTTGAGCGTGATGAGTAAAAATCTCTCTTGGGAAGTGAGGTGGAGAGAGGAGGAAAAGACGTTTGGGTTCATGGCTTCAGCTGTCAGAGTTCATCACCCAAATTAGATAATCACTATTCTCTTCTGAGTTTCCTGCAGGATGTTCTTCCTGTCAGCCTACAAGTTCATGTGTATAATTGGGTATTGCAGTGAACTTCAGTCTAAATGGGCTCTGGTCACATAAATAGTCTTCTGAAAAGTGACTTCTTGATAGACTTGATAAGTCTATCAACCTAGAATGAGACAGCTCTTCGGAGTGTCTTGAATTTTCACAAATCATTACAGCACTACAAAATACACTCGGGGTAGCTGACAATGAGAGTTTCCTCTATGATGGCTCCTCTTTCCTCAGAGAGTTAGATAAGTTAGATACCATGAGTTTGCAGCTGTGTGTTGTAGACAGAATGGTTTGACTGGCTGGTTATAACGGTTGATGGTAGGGCAACGATGGTGAAGTAGAATTATCTCACTTTGTAGCAGTGTGGACTTTGCCACTCTGCTCATTTTGGCTCTAAGCTGGAAGGTGTATGAGGTATGCTCTTTCCAGATTGCCAAGTGTGACATTTCTCCACATCATTAAGCCTAGTAGGTCTAGTGGGTAGAGCTATGTTTACAATAGCTAGAAATTGGTGGAGAGGATAGGGTCAAAAGTTCTGCAAACATCCGTGTAGACCTTGAGTAATGACCCCTTGTGGTTTTGCCATGTAATGGCCAGGGTGTTTTTACAGGTATTTAAAGTATGGGGAGGAGAAGTCATGCCTGTGTTTAGATAACTTCTCAATTTCCTTCTAGCACCAAGCTTGAGTTTGGTCAGCTAAAATCAGTTACTTTTCAGAATCTTAGGGTTTTGAGGAGACACAGATAAGGTACATTGCAGAAGTCTAGAAAAAGATGGTTTCAACATTTAAAGCAGTAAAATATGCCTTACTCTTAAACTTACTGAAAGAGCTATCTACTTTTCCTGGAATTTGATAACAGCACTTTGTTTTACAGGGAGTCTTTCATGAAGTGGCTGGGGACTAGGATAATACTATCTTATCCAATTCCAGTATTTACCTGCTTTGATACCTACTTCAGCAACCTGACTCAGTTTGGATGGATGTTTAATCACACTTCTAACTGTAAGCCCACAGCAAATCCCACTGCTGTTACTGGGTTGGTTACCACTTGTGAGCACGAGCTTGGATTATTTTTGAGTTATGAAGTCCTTGCACTCCTGGATATGCTTTTCAGAGATCAGGTATTGCCTCTTCAGACAGCAGCATTACTGTTTTGACACGGAGGATTTTGTCAAAACGCAAGATATCAAAGGCAAGATGAATATTGTGAAGGATGGACATTATGGAATCTATGACCTTAGAGCTATTTTCCAACTGTAATGAGTCTATGAATCTTTTTCTTACACAGCACTGTAATTTTTTCTGGAATGGATCTGCTTACCTGGCTGCTAAACACATGAAATGTGTTAGGACTTTGCTTTTTCGTACAGAAGCAGGGTGGTTAGGGACACTAGTCACACTCTTGCCCTGTGAGTTGGCATTCTGACACCTTTTGGCTGGTTTTGCAGCTACAACGAGACCCAAACTTTACCCCAGAGTGGGGGCAGTTATGGCCACAGGGTTTGGAAGGGAGCCCCACTGCTGTTTGTTTACATGCAGATTCCAGTTCCCCTCTTCCATGTAGCTGCAAAGTAGGTCTAACAGACAGGAGGGCAACAGCAGCATGCGTTGTGCCCGGTTAAGGTTTAGAGTCGCATGCTGTCCTAGCCTAACCCTGGTATTGGTGTCATGAGGAGGCTGGGGGAACACAACCTTTCCAAAAGCTCAGAACCCTCAATCATAGAATAGTTTATGTTGGAAGAGGCCTCAAAAATCATCTAGTTCCAACCTCCCACCACAAACAGGGACATCTCCCACTGGAACAAGTTGCTCAAGGCCTCATCTAACCTGACCTTGAACACCTTCAGGAAGGAAGAATCCAAAACCTCCCTGAACAACCTGTGCCAGTGTCTCACTGGAAAGAACTTCTTCCTAACAACTAGTTTGAATCTCCCTTCTTCCAGTTTCAACCCCTTGCCCCTCATTCTGTCATTACAAGACTTTGTCAATAGTCACTTCCCAGCCTTCCTGTAGGCCCCCTTCAGATACTGGAAGGCTACTATAAGGTCTCTTCAAAGCCTTCTCTTCTCCAGGCCAAAGAGCCCCAGCTCTCTCAGCCTGTCCCGGCAGCAGAGCTGCTCCAGCCCTCTGAGCATCTTTGTGGCCTCTGCTGGGCTTGCTTCAACAGTTCCATGTCCTTCTTGTGTCAGGGGCTTCAGAACTGCACACAGTATTCCAGGTGAGGTCTCACAAGAGCAAAGGGGGAGAATCACCTCCCTTGCACTGCTAGCAAGACTTCTCTTGATGCAGTCCAGGACATGGTTGGCGTCTGGGCTGTGCGGCTCATGTTGAACTTTTCATCAACCAAGACCCCCAGGTCCTTTTCCTCAGGGCTGCTCTTCTGTTGCTACCTAGATAGGGCAGTCACCTTATGCTCTCAATGTTCTTGTCCCAAAAGCATACAAAATTTCCTACTATAGGAAAGAAGAAATTTGCTTTTTAACTTGGGGGTCAGGGGTGGCTAACATATGTTCTGGTTGAAAAACAAGAGCCTGCCTCCAGCACTGACTTTATGCAGTTTGGATACTCCTCATGTATCTATATTCCTTTAACAGATGCTTGCTTTCAAAAGGACCAGACAATGTAGAAATCTGTCCCATACGTTGGGATTACACTGTAAGCATGTGTCTAGTTGGAACCTGTTACAGAAGTGGTCTCTGTACCTAGAAAGTATACCCAGGAGTATTGGTGTTCTCTTTTCCTGTTGCTTTGGGAAGTCATCTTCAACTGAATGTGGAATCTGCATTTAAATGAAGTATGGCCTGAAGTTGCTATATTGCTGTTGAGCGTTCCAAGTAAGCTTAGATTTTCCCCAAAGCTATGACACTGAAGACTATTCAGGCTGTGCTTTTAGCAGTCATGACTGATTCTAGTTACAAAAATAGCACTATTGCACTCTTCTAAGACACCCAGGACCTGTGCAGGAGAACTATTTTCTACTCAACCCTGTAACACCTCATTAGAATAGGGATGTGGTCTTCAGACTACATGCCAGCACACCCATTTTATTCCAGTGCCAAGGAAAAGAAGAGGAAAAAAACAACCCTTGGGCTGTTTAATTGAGAAATTTTGGAAGCACCAGAAGAAATGTGAACAGGCATTCTGAACCTGTTAGTACCATCTCCAAATAAAAGCAGACAGTTGTGAACTAATGGCATTCTTAATCTGTTTACTATTTGATTGTCTATGATCCTACAAGCAATATTTTTTGAGGTCCGATGTCTGAAATTAAGCCACTTGCTTGGTCACAGGACAGTGAAAGCCAATGAAAGCACAACCTGCTCTTTCTGGGGTGTGTTTGAAAGGGCTACTAGAGTGAAGACATTGTATCTTGGTTGCTGAAGAGATGACATGCTTAGTCTTTTCCAGTTTTGCCATGGTTTGGTTATCACACAATTATAGAATTGCCTGGTTGGAAAAGGCCTTAAGATTGAGTCTAGCCACAACTTAGCATTTCCCTGTACACAACTGTTAGGCATGTCTCTAAATCTCTCATCCAAAAGTCTTTTAAACAGCTCCAGGGATGATGACTCCACCACTTTCCCAAGCAGCTATGGTCTGGAAGAGGTCATTGCAGGTCCCCTGTAGAATGTTTTGATTATTTTGCCACCTTTAGTCTTAGCTGATTTCCTATATCAATAAACACCTGAAGAATCAGTTTCAGCAGGGTCTTTGCTTGGTAAAGAAATGCACGTGGAGCAACTGTCTCACATATAGTCTGCACCCTGCATCCTTTTAAATGAAAATGTCACCATTGGAGCAAAATTCAGGCAGCAAACTCAGCTCAGTACACTGATATTAAAGCAAAGGTTGCTAGGGTTAAATCCCTGTCTTCTCTCTGTTCTTTTTGCTGTGATGACATAATGGTGAGGGCATGGCAAGGTTGGCAGCTGAGAAAATACAGATCCTGTATAGGGTCTCCCATATACCTGTTGGAGATGAGGCAGGTGAACTCTGAAGTGAGAAGAGGATGTAAGGAAGAAAATGGAGAGATTGCAAAGCCTGACCCACTGATAGACTGGGAAATGAGAACTCAGACTTCAGGGAAAGGGCCCACAAATTCCCTGCCCAGTTTTTACAGGAGTGCAAGAATGCATGTGGTGTTGGTCTGTGTTGGCACCTCTTTATTGGCAGTCTTCTGTACATCTACTGTCCTTTAGTACAACAAGAAGTTGACAGTAGTATTTAGCATTAAATGATTAATTTATGAGCACTCATTAATTACCCAGAAAGTCTGACAGCTTTTCTAATTTGCTTTTTAACTGCTCATGCATTTCCTAATATTAGCAATAGAACTGTCTTGCTGAAATAACCAGACACACAAACTGAGTCAGTAAACTGTGGAGCCTACCTCTGCCTTTCTTTCCTAAAGAGGATGTGCTTTTCATATAGAACCATGACCAACTCTAGGTCAATATGGAAAGGGCAAGGATGGCTGCAGATGTTGTTGTCGTGGGTTTAAAGAGCCAACAGAGTAAAACTCTTAAACGAATTGGAGAAAAAAAACAGAATTATATTTGGAGAGAGTTACAGACAGAAATTCCAAGGCAGATACAGAATCCATAAGTGAGCCCCCTTGAATTTTCTCCCAACCCAAAACTAAATCTATCATCCCCAGTGCTCCAATCCTCCCCCCCCATGCCTCTGCCATCCAGGAGGCCTAAGCACAGCCTCTGGAGGCCCCAACCAGGCCTATCCTTACATGTTTGTCCTGATAACGCAGCTCCTGCCCAGCAGAAGGCTTTAGGGGGAGGAAAAGAGAACAAGCTGGGCTTGCCCTGAGCTTATGAAGAGATAGCAGAATTGTGGGATTGAATAACAATCTTCAAGTCCCAAGAGGACTTTTTTAACCCTATGGTTCCCAACCTGGGACAGTTGTATTCACCTCAGAGCTGCTGGTAGACTCCCAAAGATGGCAAATGGAGCAGGACCGCAAAATAACATTAAGAATTCTTTGAAGCATCAGTAACAATCCAACATTTTGTCTAAACCACTCCTGGCCACCTACACTTACAACTGAGCTCAACAGATGCAAGAGGCAAAATAGCTCTAGTATTTAGGATTTAAGTTGTTTTCAACAGATATGACACCTAAAATACACTGCAGTTCAAGTCTTGCATAGTAGAGTATCTGAGAGTGATGATGAAAAAGTTTTGATATGAAGGTGTTATTTGGAAGTTTGAATCAGGACATAATTTCTGAAGTCCAACAGAAGGTGTAGCAAATGTTTGGGATTGTGACAATATCTCAGTGGTCTCTGATGACCAGGCAGGATGAGACCAACATGTATAGTTTAACCATACAGGGCTCTGAGATCAGGAGCACTGACTGGAGCTGTCCAGACAGTTGTGCCAGGTGCAGCTGGGGCCACTCACAGCAGGTTGCATGGAAAACAGTCTATGATGTGGTGGAGGAGGAGGTGTTTTTACCAGTTTGGAGGAATTCCAAAATCAGCTGCCCAGCCCATGAGCTGTTAGGGTACAGATGGTGACTGTCAGCTTTGGTGGTCAGAGCTTAGCAGATGTTAATTTGCAGTGAACAGGAAGCATTAACAAGATATGAGCAAATAACAAGAACATGCTTGTAGGAAGGTGGCAGAACATCTCCTTAGGTTGTCAATCAACAAAACAAACCAAACAAACAAAAGTCTTGTAAATGACATAGATCTTTAAAGGAAGGAATAAAAAAAAAAAAAAAAGTCTTGTAAATGAAATAGATCTTTAAAGGAAGGAATAAAAAAAAAAAAAAAAGTCTTGTAAATGAAATAGATCTTTAAAGGAAGGAATAAAAAAAAAAAAAAAAGTCTTGTAAATGAAATAGATCTTTAAAGGAAGGAATAATTTAATCATACTGCAACATATTGAAAAAAAAAATTCAAACAACCACAACACACAAAACAAACCACAAACAAAACCAAAACAAAAAACTCCCCAAACCCCAAGCGAACAAACTCCAGAAGACTTGTCAAAATTTAGACACAAAGATTCCTGAAACAACAGTCAGCTCATAATTTGTGAAGCTCTGAACACATGTCCAGCTGTCAAAGTATAACTTTTAAAGGAAAACTACCACCACCAAAAATCTCTGAATCATTATGGGAGGGTGTGGATATTTTTTCTTCTTCTAATAGAATGTAAATTCAGTGACTGTCCTTGCAACTCCAATTGGACCTTTAATACACTACCAGTTTTAGCACTTTGCCAATCTTTTGTGGCATGTGGAAGGATTGGAGTAGTTACAAAACTCCTAACAGTTGTCTGTCCGTGTCTATTAGAGTGTCTAATAAAATTGCAAAGCTTGCTGTGCCTCAGTTATGGTAGTCCATGGAAATATGTCAGGCTGACTCCATTCCAACAAGTAATATTGAGATGCTCAGAGTGTGTCTACATTTCCAACTTAATGTTGTACCAGGGATTTGCATCAGTGCCAAAGCTTCTAAATACAGTGGCCTGCTCTTCAGAGTTGCTATTTGCACTGATTTTGAGTTTAGCAGTTCTTCTGTTGGTGCTGACTGCTCTGAAGAAGCAGACTGGTTTTATATGTCTGGCAAAGTTTCTTTAATTAAACACCATCAGATGAAAACCTCATTTTAAACTGAAGCAAATATAGTTTTATGTCTGCATTTTTAACAGTGTTTAGGATCCCCAGACTTCAAGTCCTGCAGTTAAGGGTGATTTTGCCCAAAACATTGCTGTGTAGGAGGGCAATTAGCAGTGGGATTTCCCAAGTTAGACTGGTCCAGCTAACTTGCAGTCATGTAAGTAATGCATAGTGTGGCATGATATGACCTATCATGAAAGTTACTGTCTTAGATGTTTTCTTTAATACACTTCTGCCTTCCTGGGTGGTTGGTGTTGGTGATGTACTTCCATAAGCAAGCTAAAGAGAGAATAAGTATAGTCTCTGCAAAATCTCAGGACTTAAACTTCTGTTTTCCTCTGCATCAGCAAGATGAAATAAACTATTGCCAACTACAATGCTTTAAGCACATTCCAAAAGTTCTTGAGTTTGAGCCTTCATACATTTCTGTGGATACCTAGCTTTTGCTCAAAGATAAAGAGCAGTGTTGATGAAATTGGCTTTGTGGAATCCTGCTTCTTTTTCCCTTTTGCATTATTTATAAGTTAGGTTTGACGACGATCTTGCAGTAGACACATGTAGATTCTGCTGGCACCGTCGTGAAACAATGAATTGTATTATCTGGCAGACCAAGCCCCGAAGTTTTAAATTATTCAGAAATGTTTTTGTTGTGAGCTGGCACGTTCTCATTAGCATGGATCTGGTCAGCCAAGCTGAATCAATCACGCGGGGAAAATGTACGAACTGCCAAGCTTGTCACCTCCTGTTAACTCAGAAGGAAAACTTGGCCCGAAATAAGTCTCGACTGGGGAGAGTGTGGAAGGTATTGATAGCAGATGGTACCCACTCTGTCAGCCCTGAAGGAACTCAGCTACACGTTGATGGGTTTAGGTCAGAAGAAGGGTTTGTTACTGGTTGAAATATGAAGAGATAAAAAGGAGAACTTCCTGCCTTGCAATGCTGAAGAATAGCTGTCCAGACTTTAATGATGTAGGCACCTGCTGCTTATTGACTGAGTACAGTGCTACAGCAGAGAAGTTGTGTGTTCAACCCTGCTCCATGTGCCTAATTTCTCCACAAAATCAAAATCATTTTCTGGAATTGAAGAGAATATTCAGCTCATTTTTTTTATTCCTTTTCCCCACCCCAAGCGCAGATTGTTTGGTGTTTTTATTGCTTGAAATTCAAAAGTCAACCTTTTTATTCTTATAATTTTATCTACAGCAAGCATTTTCCCAGTTTGCTTTTGGCAAGGAAACAGGAGTTAAGTAGCCCGAGTTGAACTTTCATTTGCATGAAAATTGGAGGCATTGCAACTTGGAAACAAACAACTTCAGGTCTGGCTGTTGTGATGCATAAGGATATTGATAATTTTGTTACAGAGGACCAAATTTGGGTCATTTTGAAGTCAAGAGAGGTTTGACAATAATTTAAACGTGTGGAGGGAAATCAGGATTTTATCCCAGAGATTACTGTCCTCAGGACCTCCAGAATCTAGAACTAAAATGAATCATAAGGATGATGAAAAAATGGTGTGTATGCATATATTATATACTACAGGCCAGAATTATGCTTTTTACATAGTATATTGTTCTGCTTGAGGGTGGAGAGGACGAGCATTTGTATTATACCTCATACTTATTTTGCTGCAGATTTCATTTTGTAATGCTACACCTGCAAAACAGCTCTGAGACTTACTGTAAGTTTGATGGTGGACTCTGATCTTGATGTTTTATCAGCAAACAAAAGCACTGAAAGCATGAAATTTAGTCTTTGTTTCCCTTCAACAAATAATACTTCTCTGTCACAGAGCTGTGGCAGCTGCCCACAAATGAATCTTTGGTCTGTTGTTACCAGACTTTAAGCTTTCAGGTTACATAGGCTGGGGAAATAATTTTCAGAACCCTCATCAAGAGAGAGTGGAAGCTATGTCAAATAAGCCAGCATAATTTTGGGGGGTGGCCTAAACAGGTAGGAGCCAGGTCACTGGTTCCAAGGTGATAGAAAACCCATGGAAGGCAAAATAGAAGGACCATGAAGTAAGACAGCAGCTCAGCTGTGTATCCATGAAAGAGGATGACTTCACAATGTGTGGAGGATGGAAAGTAGACAGGAATTTCTCACCCATCATACTTGCATCTGTTGCATACATTAAATTGATTATAATACTTGAAGACAAACAGAATGGTAACAAAGAAACAGCCAACTCAGTAGTCACATTATTCTCTTTACATTTGACGTTGCCCAGCAGTATAATAGGCTTTGAATAGTTTCTTGCACTGATGAGCAACTGTATACTTATTACTATCATAAAAAAAAAATAAAAGAATTTGTTTTATTTTTCTGATCCACAATATCTCAGATGCTTCTGCTGAATCCAGAATAGAAAACAGTCATTACTTCTCAAACACTACAAGTGGTTGCCAGGGAGTATTTCAAATAGCAATCTTCCTGACTTTAAAAAGAATGAAATTCTGTAACAGTGATTTGGCAGTCTGAAGTAACCTCAAATCTCAGCTGCCAAACCAAAATGAGTTTTTAATAGGGGGAAAAAAAAAAACAAACCACAAAGCAAAAAATCAGCAGAAAACTTGATTTGGATATCCACACCAGAAAATGTGATATTGCTGATCACAACTGGATTTGCAAATAGTAAACTATTGCTCTCCTGAAAGAAAATATCCATGAATGAGAGAGCATAAACATTGGTTCAGTCAGGGTTAATATAATGGTGCATGTGTCTGCAGACATAAACTGGTGCTACTGGCACTCAAACATCTCTCTTATGTGGTCTGTCTTATAGTGATTTTCAAACAGAACCCCTAAGCAACTGATCACCTATTACAGCTCCATTGCCATGAAAGTAATTTAATGCTGCCACATGAACAAGAAAAAAGTCACACAGGGCCCCGGGTTTTTTACCATCCCACTTCTTGTCCTATTTCTGAGGCCTGGAAGCAGAATCACTAGGTCAAGGCATCAAACCAGCTGCTGGTTGGAGTGATTGACTGCTGTTTCAGGGGAGCAGTTCTTAATGCCTTCCTAGAACATCTCAGTAACTTCATGTGCAATACACTGACATTCATTCTGCAACTCTCTAAAAGGCTTCCACAGCAGAAGAGCATAACTCTGTGGAACACTACATGAATTGTACATTCTTTTGGGAAGACTGTTTTGGGTTTTTTTTATGGTTGGTTTTTTTTCCCACACATACAAATATTGAAGAACTGTTGTTAGGGACTTTTAGCCCCCTACCAGACTAGCTCAGATGCCTCAAAAGCAAGTTGAAGCTATATTTACAGCAAAGTAAAATTTACAAGCGTGGATACACAAAATATTTACAATTATATACAATGGACAAGTAATACAGAAATCCACATTTCCTCCCAGACAAGGAAACTGCCCAGAAGGGGCTTAAAGCTACCCTTTTCCCCTCTACTTTCCCAGGCTGGCAAACAAAAACAACCAACAAAGCTTACATTAATATATGTTAGTGGAGAGATTAGACCAGAGTGAAGGAGAAGTGAAAGTAAGCAGTGTCCCAGAACAAAGTGGGACAAATTGTTTGCATTTTGACTTTTTATCCCTTTCAGCAAACTAACAAATTATATAGACTTCACCATTATTTTCTTTTTACAACCAGTGACCTATTCTCTCTTATTAAAATACTCCAATTAGCCTCAAACCAGCACGGCTGCGATAGCAGACACCTACCCCTGAGCGGCCAGTTCTTTGGTTTCCAAGGGTTAAAAAGCAGCATTCAGGATTTAAAACCAAGGGGTTTGAAGTTCTACAGGTGCATTTTGCTCACCCTCCATATGATTGCTGACAATATTTAGAGCTGCTTCTATCAGAGAAGTGTGAAATTTGTGAAATAAGTGTGTGAGTACTTGTATATGAAACACGTTAGGCTAGAAATCAGTGCTGGGGCTGAACTAAGAATTTCAAGCTCTTACTAAAGGAGGTATGTCACCACCATCAAAATGTCATTGATGGCTAAACCTTTATGTGGTATGTAAGTACTTAAGTCAGAAGGCTCTTCTGACATTTAACTTTGTTCCAGCCCCTTTTGTTACATTAAACACAAATAGAGTAGGGGAGAACACCTTTTGCTCCATAAAATGACATGACTTTTTCATTCAAGCATCAATCATTCTCAGTGCATTAACTACTTTTTATCAGATTGTTTGACCTTTGCTGTCAAGGGAGTAAATGTAATTTTACTTCTCCATAATGAAAATAACATCAGGAAATACATGCAAGGATGCTTGTTTAATTTCCTCTTCCCTGCATTCTTTCTCTGGAAAATTATGAACTGTTGTCTCAGTCCTATGAAACATGTTTAGCTTGGTTTTGACTTCAAAATGTGAACACATTTGTTTTTGTTTCAAGAGAAATTAAGTTTGTAGTAAATGAGTTAATCAAATGTGTATCTTTGAATATGAACTGAGTGGAGTTAAACTGCTGCTTAGTCTTATATGTTTACTGTTTATAAATTTAGATAAATGTGTGTGTCTATGCACTTTGTCTTTAACACATTAATGTGGACAAGTTTAATAAGTAGTAAAAAGTTAAATTTAGAGATCATTCTGTGCTCTAGCACTAAGTTTCTGCTCCTGCACAGGATTATGTCTGAGAAAATCAGAGTGCAATCTGAGGCAATATGAGCTCATCCATCTTGATTTGGGGCAATTTAGAGATTGCTCAAATAAAGATGTAAGTAAAATTAAAAGGGGAGAATCCTAAAACATGAGAGTTTTAGGCTCTTTGGAGATTTGAAGTGGAAAATTTGGCGTTTCCTTGCAGATAGTACTAAAACAGCTAGTGTTCCTTAACAACTTTGTCAGCCCTGTGGACTGTGGCATTGGCTGCACACTCAGCAAGTATGCAGATGTCACTAAGCTCTGTGGTCTGGCTGACATGCTGGAGGGAAGGGATTGCCATCCAGAGGGACCTGGGCAGGATGAAGAGGTGGGCTCATGGCAACCTCAAGAAGTTTGACCAGGTCAAGTGCAAGGTCCTACACCTGGGTCAGGGCAACCCCAGGCACAAATATAGGCTGAAGAGTTGCTCGAGAGGAGTCCTGAGGAGAGGGAATTGGGAATGTCTGTTGCTGGAAAAACTCTATGTGAACCAGCAATGTGCAATTGCAGCTCAGAAGGCAGCTGTGTGCTGGGCTTGTGATTCTCCCACAAGTAGACTCTGCTCTTGTGAGACCCCACCTGGAGTGCTGCATCCAATTCTGGTGCTCCTGAATCAGTTGTACCCTGTAGTGGGTCCACTGATGTCTGATAAACCCAAACGTGTCAGGCATGGGGTAACCACTGGTCTCTTCTCACAGAGGCCACCCTTGCAGCTTCCCACTGTCCACCTGTGTAGCTGTGCTTTATTCTACATGCTTCACTTAGAAATTCTGTTCTGACAAAGTGGAAGGAAAGATGCAGTAGGGCATGAAGTTGTCTGTCTTTGGTATTTGTCTGGTATTGTTGGTTCATACCAATTTTCTGGATGAGTCCTAGAGGGGGAAGGAAGAGTGTGTTGACAGAGCAGAGAGAGTTGTTTGTTACTGATATATTAAAAAAGAAATGGTTTGGGCATTGTATTGCTCTTAGCTTTACTGTTTTACAAATGACAGAAGGATTTGTAACTCAAGAGAAGTGTCTCACCTTAAGCAAGTTGTGTGGTCTCATGTATGACCTGACAAGAGTGAAAATGTTGACTTGCAGACACTCACTGTATTGTTCTGCTTCTTTATTTTGTGGTATTTGCTCAAGACTTTTTCTAATACTCCAGATGCTCTGCACAAGACTGAGAAATGTTAATAGCACTTTGAGGATCATTCTGCCTCTACTTAAGGAAGACTTTGTAGACAAGTCCTTCAGTGCAAAATGATTGCTCAGGTGGCAGGAGGTTTCTGAAAAAAAACTCTTAGTTTATGGACTTCAGCTTTTCTGTAAATATCAAGCAAGAGGCAACAACAGCTCTATAGCTGTTGTGGTTTTGGAAGATGCAGAAAGTGTTTATTTTTGTCCTGATTTTGTCTTAGTTCAGTGGGGTAAGCAAACTTTATAAACTAGGAACTGTCAGGTGGGAACATCTCCAGGCAAGGAGGTGAACTTGCCAGTGCACACTGGTGCTTTATGTCAGTAAACTCAGCCAGCTGTCCTGAGCCACATCACACTGTGGCCCTTGCGTGGCCTCTGCTTATGTCTGTACAGTTGTGTGCCTCCACAGAAGCAGCGAATGAGGAGGATTGCATGGTGGTAGAGATGGTTACAAAACGTAATTAAAAAGAGATTCTGAGATTATTTACTTTGCTGTGGTTTGATTCACAATGGATGAATCATTTTTTGTAGTTCTAGATGGGTGTTTATTAAGCCTTAATATGATATCAAGGTACTTTTTATATATATATGTGTCATAGATGTTACAAAACCTCCCAGCATTTCATGGATGTTTTGTGGAGACTGTGAACATTGCAATGAGATTATTGGATTATTTCTTGTGCCTGGCTATTATTTCTAAACAAAGCCTAGGGAAGAAGATAGAAGTTTGTACTTCCCTGGATGAGAGGTTTTTGAGGTCTCAAGAGTCTTGGTGTTTCTATACAGACTCAAATTCTGAACAGTTTATGGTCTGTGACCATCTCTCTCTTCTGCTGAGGTGGCAGATAAATCCAGCAGAGAAAACATTGTTCTGTAACCCTGAGTGGTAGTTACTGTGGACACTATCTGTGACATATGGATGTAGCTGAGAGCAGTGTTGTACCAGGAGAGATCTGTATGTGGCTGGGGCTTTATGCTCTGAGTTTTCAGGATTCATTTAGATCTGAAGGTTTTTCCCACTGTGACAGTTTG
>VWYK01118655.1:4615-47178 GCA_013399775.1 Semnornis frantzii | reverse complement strand
TCGAGACACTCTCTTATCTTTTTGTTTTGGTTCTTTTTTTCTAAACACCTCAGCAAGCCTATGAGTGAAGCAGACATCACCATTGTTTCCCTTCACAGCCTATAGTATAATTTTCTCTATTAAAATACTCCAATTAGCTCAAACCAGCACACCCACAGAGGCAGAACAGGTTCATTCAATTCAGTCATTGAGGTTTGCCTCTTCCTAAATGGGCATTCTGGGAGATGGTATAGGATATGTATTCCTTAGTCAGTGTAAGGTTGGTAAATTTGAGGGCCAAGTGGGGAAATAATCAATCTGTGCAGTCTGTTGTCAGATGGTGTTTGAGAAACACTGGATGTGAAAGATGACCAGTTTCTACTTCCCTTCTTCCTACAATTTATGCTCTGAATAATTACTTATTGCAGTCCCTGCTGTGGTACACACAAGCCAAATAAATTCAAGAGGACAAACATATTGGTAAAACAGAGCTTGATAATTAATTGAGAGCCAGAAACAGAAGGGATAACAGAGTTACATTGACCATACTTGTGACATTCTTAATTTTACTGTTTGTTTTTTTCAGAGGCATGAAAATGATGCTGTCCTTCAGTGGGTGAGGCGGGGGGAGAGGGACTGAAGAAGTGCATTGCAACTAAGGTGAAAGAAATAAAACCCCTAATGAGTTACAGCTGTATGTAACAGAAAATCTTTCACTTTTTGAAAATTAGCTAGTGATGGATGGATGGAGGCTGTGGCAATTGATATAGCAGTGGTGCCAAGTGAAACACATTTCTTACCAACAGGGAATAAAATATGTGCTACTGAAACCTTTTAGCACAGCTTGGAACTTCATAGGAATAAAGTATATTTTAAAATGATGCCAGCAGTCATTCCCAAGAAGCAATTTCACTCTCTTGGATTCTTCTCCTCCTTTCTACTTTAATTGGTGCTTACATGTGTATTTCTGTGTTATGTATTTAACAAAGAGTTATGGCCCAATCTAGTAACTCTTAGATCCAGATCGAACAGGCACAGCATTAAGTGCTGTACGTTGGATATTCATTGACCACTCAGATGCACAAGCTCTCTTGAAGCGCTAAAGAGTCTCTATCCTGTTGATTCTGGGTTATCAGTAATAGAATCCTAGAATCACTTGGGTGGAAAAGACCTTAAGGTCATCAAGTCCAGCCATAACCCAACATCCTCCTGTACTGTTAGACCAATAATCCTAATTTATTTATAATTCTTTTTAGGTAGAGAGTGCCTAGGAACTCTAGTCCTGGGCTAGCAGTGCTGTGCCAGGCATGGTGTGACCATGGCATAAGAGGACAGCAGTTGTCCTAGAGAGCTCACAATACACTCTTCCTGTTGTGTTCTTTTTGTTAGACTTGGCTTTTTTAACAAAGGGCAAGAGGTTGCTGTGTTTTCTCAGACTTTTTCTCTCCTGCTCCTGTAGTGAGAGTAGAATTATAAAGAATAAACAATCCAGTGCTGTCAGATCTTGTATTTCATCACCGTTGCACCTAAATTTCAATTTAACTCCAGGTTGTTGTGCTGTGATTTGAAAAGATGGATAGAGCAGGCTGAAACCAATTAAGTAACATGCTCAGTCTCCAGGGCATTGGAGAGGGAGGAATGGGAGACAGGAAGGAAGAGAAAGTCTTTTTTAATCTTATACTACTTGCTTGTTCTTTTTACAGACAAAATAAATACATACCTAATGGAAGTAGTAAAAAACTTAAATCTGACTTCATCTCTTTAATAATACATTGAATACTTAAAGTGCTGTGAGGCACAGTTTATGTCCAGTATTTCTAATGCAAATGTAAAGATCAGGACCAAGCTCACGGCAGTTTTAGAAGCTTTAAAAATTTCATTCCACAGTTGGATTCTGTGTGCCCAGCAGCTGTAACTTCTGTCTGTTCATAAACATATGTTGAATTTGAGTGGATTGATAAAGCTTAAGTGCTGTCATCCAGCAAGTAAAGTTTCCTGTGGAATGCTGTCAACGGTATCTGCTTACCGAAGGCTATTCCAATGGTACCAACATGTTTTCCCATAGCAATATGAATGGGTCTTATGCCCAGCAGACATTTGAAATAAATCACTAATAGATTGAAAATGTTCAAGAGGTATGACCTGAGACTTGTCTGCAATAAAGCTTTATATTCCTTAGGCTTTATTTGTACTTTGAAGAGGCTTACTTTCTGATGAGGGCTTTGGATTGTTCATTGA
Source organism: Semnornis frantzii (assembly GCA_013399775.1). Taxonomy (NCBI): domain Eukaryota; kingdom Metazoa; phylum Chordata; class Aves; order Piciformes; family Ramphastidae; genus Semnornis; species Semnornis frantzii. The sequence goes on along the minus strand of VWYK01118655.1, from coordinate 44,961 downwards.
CATCTGTAAAAGGAGTGCATAGGACTCTGATTGCTATAATCATGAAAATGATCTCATTTTTTCTGGAATTCACTTAGCAAGGAAATATAAGGTAATGCTCCCCTCTTTCTTTCTTTTTTTTTTTTTTTTTTTTAAACAAAAAGAACATGGCAAATGACTGTGTGAACATAGAAATGCATATTGTGTTGGCTTCAGGTCATGGGAACGCTGCAGCGCTAACATGCTCATCATTATTTGAGCAAAGGGAACTGAGTTTGAAACCATTAAATGCAAAACTAAAAAGGAGATTTCAGTGATTGGAGAGAATGCAGAGAGAGATGGTGAGTGTCTCTACTGTGATTAATCAAGTGTCTCTTAAGGTTTATATGAACTTACAGAGCTGTAAGTGTTTGTATGGATGTGACTGAAAACACTCTTGGGAGAAGTAGCTAAGAACTTGGAGAAGTTCCATCTCGGATGTTATTTCTTTAAGTCCAGAAGTAAAGTGGGAGAGTGCTTCCAGCCAGATGCCAGCTAAGATGCTTGCAAGGTCCTAACAGTGCCTGCATGTCAGCTTTGAATGCTTCATACCTAAAACATGGTAGAGGAGGGGATGGAAGGCTGTGGTACAGGAAGGACAGATTTATCATGGCCACGTTCTGCCAGTGTTCATCCCTCATGGTAATAGTTAAATGTATCAGCTGCCAAATTGATAGAACTGAGCCAATTCACCAAATGAGCAATTGGTAGTTAACCTGGAAAAGATGGAGAGCAAAGAGTCACAAAAATCACATAATTCAATGATTATTCAAGAAAAATGAAGATTATGGTGTTGGGGAAAGCAGAGTAAGATGTGCTTTCTGCTACCTCCTCATCCTTCAGCTGTGGTGCTTTTGTGGAGGAAAGAATTTTAGAAGCTTTCAGCACGTTGGAACACCAAAAAGTAGAAGCTAAGCAGTTGAAGAATAGTACTGAGTAATCATAGAATCATAGAATGGTAAGGTTGGAAGGGACCTCAAGGATCATCCAGTTCCAACCCCCTGCCATAGGCAGGGACACCTCCCACTAGCACAGGTCACTCAAGGCCTCCTCCAACCTGGCCTTGAACACCTCCAGGGAGGTAACAGCTACAACCTCCCTGGGCAACCTGTGCCAGTGCCTCACCACCCTCCCTGTAAAGAACTTCCTCCTGACATCCAGTCTAAATCTCCCCTCTGCCAGTTTAAACCCATTGCCCCTTGTCCTGTCAATATAATGACTCAGAGCAGTTGAAACTCTGAAGCCAGTTTTCCTAGAGCCATTTTTATCCTGTAGATCATCCAATTCATATTAACAGGTTTGGAACTACAGCTACAGAAGAGAAGCAGAAAATGTCAGTAGCTTAAACTTTTATGAAGGTTGACAAGACAGTGAAGAGAGAGCAGCTGATAAGGGCAACAATCTCAGAAGGGAACCTTTTAAGCACAGATTTCCTGAAGATAGTCCAGAGTTAAAAAGGTGGCTTTCAGGGAAAATAGAAAAATCATCTAATGAGTAAATCTTTCTCAAAAGAAAGAAATGGCATTTTTTTAAAAAAAAATTTTTTACCTGCATGTAAGAGCAAGCAAACATTTGCTCTTTAATATTTTCGCGTTCAGTAGAGCAATTATGCACAAAGACACTGCAACTGCATTAGCATTTTGAGAGTTCAGATTTCTAAATGTCATTTTCTTTTCCCCAGCACGTGAGTACATGCAGGGTCTCCTTTTGTTATTTACTGCTTTAAAATATAGCTCCTCGCATTACCTAAAAATACCATTCAAGATGAAATAAAACTAACGAAGAAAATGGCTAAATTATGTGGTATAAATCATCACCAACCTTCGTCCCAGCCAGATCTGAGTGGTTAGGTTGACCTTTACTTCTGTAGACTGTTTAGCATTTTTCTGTGAGAACTTAATCCCTGGCTTTGTAGGAAATGAGATACTGAACTCTTGGACAGGATGCAGTGTTTCATGATTCTGTGTTCTCACTTCTGCATTGTATGGATTCTCCATTCAATTCTCCAGGTAACCATTTAAAAATTAATCCTAAATTGTGGAATTGCAAACTAGGAGCTCTCAGCTTTGTAAATGTAGACAGAAGGGTATATTGCTGGCAGCCTCTCTGACTTGGGACGGAGGGGAAGTTAAGATACAAATGTCTGTGCTAGGTAGGGAGTTCACAATCATAACCATTTCTCCAGTGGTTCTGGAGATTTTCTGCCCAGTACTTCTGGAATTCTAACAGATTTTGACTTTTTTAATTCTTCAGGGAGAGATATTGCTTCTGATGACTTGCTGACAAGTAAAGATATTTTTGAGATATCTACATATGGTCACTAGGTTGGCTCTGGGATTCCTGTTGCAGCATATGCTTTCTGACAAGAGTTGTAGTGTTCTGTATATGGTAGAGACCCTGACCTTGTCCCAGGCTGTGAAATCTTTTAGTGTGCAATCATCCTGTGACCTGGGTCTCTCTTAAGACTCACAGGTGCTTTGTTTACCCTCTATACGAAAAAAGAAGTTGAAGAAATAATTGTGAACAGATCCACCAGGCTCGATTCTGAAGTCAGTTGCAGTGAAATCCAGCAGATGTGAGATACATCCCCTCCTTGTGAATTTAGTACCCAGGAATTTCAGAGTCCTCCTGTCCACCAGCACACAGCATGGATTCGGTGGTTAATTGCACTGCTATCTGTGGATTATATGTTGATTTTTAGTTGCTAGGGAGAACTCAGTGCTTCACTAAGATGCACAGAGCTTGATCTCTCAAGTTTGCCATCCCTTTGCAGGTTAGAGAGGTTATGAAACTGGTGGTGGTGTTGCCAGCAACATTTCACTTAGCGGTAAACATTAGTAGTGCCCTGCCAAGAAGTTACTGACAGCTCTCTTGTGTTGTGAAGTTGGGAGCTACAATCTATGAAACTTTGGCTGTTGCTGTGTTAGAACTGGGGCTGGTAATTCATAGTGCAGAATTGTTCATTTTTTGGCAAGGCAAATGTGTTTGGGCTGACAAAGCAGATTGCTAATGTGCTCAAAGCAATAAGAGACAATTGTCTGACTCAAGGAGAACTTGAAAAGACATGCTCAGTTCTCTAACAATTTCATCTCCTTAATTGTCTCTTCTTCTGAAACATCTTTGTTAGAAATCAAGTTTTTGCAAGTGTTACTGGGATGGTACAAGCAAAACTCACAGTTAGGGACCCAAAGTTTAGTGTCACAGGGGGTTATGAAAGACATCTCTGCTTTGCAGGTGGAATGTATTCTAGTCATGTACACTTCTATTCCAAGAAGTTTAGCTGGAATTCCTACAGTACAAAAAAAAAAGTTTCAGTAGAACTCCCAGTTACAGCAAAGAGGATTAGAAGTTGAAGAGATATCTGATATCTGAAGGTAATAAAGCTAACCATTTTGGGCCTGAGGGGGTTTTGTCTGAGCAATTACTCATTCGGCCTAGCCTGGGAAAACCATTCATCATCATGACCATTTAAAAGTGCTCCCTCTCCATTATGGGCTGGACTGCAGAGGTCACCACCTAGTCATTCAGGTCAATGGAAGGGTCACACATCTCCTCTTGCTTGACTGCTGGCCCAGTGTATAAGTTGACGTTGGGTTAACAAACAGCCACTCTTCTCCTAATTGTAGGAAACATGGCAAGCTTGTGCCAATGGATAAGGTTGAGATGTAAAGGGACATACAGGTGGTGGCTGGGTCTGTGCTTTAAAAACTGAAACAACCTAACCCAAATGAGCTTCACTCTCACCTGGCTGAATCTAGAGTTTTCTAAATGACTTGGTGCTTGACAGTTGCTTTCTTTGGTATGAAAGAGGAAAAAATCCCATAACAATTCAGATTGCACATAGATTTTGGGTTCGTTTGGAGGCTCTGACCCCTGCAAGATTTAGGCATAAACATTTAATGATTATAATTAAAAATCTTTGCTGAATCAAGCCATTAACAATGCTTGGGTTTACATATGCATGCAGCTACCTATATAATCAGATGTGATGTGGTGTTCTTACTGTTTTCACAACAATGTTTCATTTCACCAATAGACTGAAATAGGGGATATTAGTCATATTGTATTGATAAATATGCAAAGAGGAAATAGGTTACAAGCAAGATTTTTAAAGAAATATTGAAACCTGTTTGCTTACCAACTCGTACTTGAGTCCTATGAAGACTGAGAGAGTTGGGGCTTTGCAGCCTGGAGAAGAGGACATCTTATAGTAGCCTTCCAGTATCTGAAGGGGGCCCACAGAAAGGCTGGGGAGGGACTATTGACAAGGTCTTGTAATGACAGGACAAGGGGCAATGGGTTTGAACTGGCAGAGGGGAGATTTAGACTGGATGTTAGGAGGAAGTTCTTTCCAGTGAGGGTGGTGAGGCACTGGCACAGGTTGCCCAGGGAGGCTGTGGCTGCTCCCTCCCTGGAGGTGTTCAAGACCAGGTTGGCTGAGGCCTTGAGTGACCTGTGCTAGTGGGAGGTGTCCCTGCCTATGGCAGGGGGTTGGAACTTGATGATCCTTGAGGGCCCTTCCAACCTTACCATTCTATGTGTGACTTTGGTTTTATTTAAGCTTTTGACTGGTAGAAGCATATGGAGAGAGGAAAAAGAAGATCACGATGTTATCTACCCAGGGTTGATTAGATGGCCTCAAAGTCCTTGTTTCATACACATATCTCTCTCCATATTCTAGGAGCATAGCTTTCCAACAATTACAGTGTGTGGGGTCAAATCCTGAGTGAAGAAACATTGAGGTTTCCAACTGGTGTCACAAATGTGTTATGAAGCTGTATCTTGCTGCCTTGTGTGGTGGCCATGGAGAGGAGGGGGGAATTTTTCAATGTGTGAGTAGAAGCATTGCCAAGGGGTGGGTGGACAGCACAAATTCTACCACCATTTCCCTGTTCCCTAGTCATGTGGTCAGCCCCATACTGGCCTTGCTTAGGACCCCAGAATGATAGCTGGATGTATACTCTCAGTGCTTCTGCACCATATGCTGCTGATTCTGATTCTGCAGCTCCACTCTTGTGCACAGTTCCATTTTTACTTGTCATGTCCTTCTATTCCCTTTACAGCCCTTGGCTGATAGTTAAGAATGAATTGCACTTTAACTTATTATTCTCATTGGGGAGTTAATGTGGTATCTTGTCACCTGTAAATTGCCTCAGCATGATGCAAGTTGTCATTTCAGATGTGAATTTTCCCAGCAGAAAGGAGCTGAATGGATTAAGCTTTCTTTCATTACCTTGAGAAACTTCTAAGGGCTTTTCCCCCACCCCCTTTTTTTTTTCCCCCTGTAGTCTACTTACCAGCCAGAAAATAGGCAGTTGACAATGTGTGATATTGGGCAGTTCAAAGCATAGAAATAGATTTACCAAGATGTGTGCACACACATGTACATTTGTCTGTCTATATGTGTTCATGTGTTTTGCATCAATGTATTTTTGTATTTTAACAACCTTGTAAGCTTGCTTTTTAATGTTAACCTACTCCTCCTTTTGGGTGTAACCACTTAAAGATGCTCATACAATTCAGGGAGTTAGCTGGCTGGCCTGCATGGCTTTCACTTCACATCTGTTTGTGGCTCTGACAAGAACAAATTAGGACTATTTTTACTGCAGTGAAACCAGGACAAGTCAGAAGGACAGTGTAATGAGTCTGTGGAAGTGATTTGTGCTTAGTCTTGTGATGCAAGTTTCATGCAGAAAGGTTAGACTCAGGCTTTAATCCAATATCTAGCAATTTTTAATCTGTTCTTCAGAGAAAAGCTAATGATTTTGGACACCAAAATGTACAAGTTTCTATCTCTGATACAGATATAGAGCAACCTTTGCAGTCATGGTTAAACATGACAGAATACACATTAATATTGGGAGTTTTTTAGGGAACCAAGTCTAAACTGTGTGATTATGGACTGTCATGAGCCCTCACGGGGTGCTAGAGATGTAAAGGATGTTTAAACAATCAACCTTCAGGTTTTGTTTCACAGACTAATTTTTTTTTTTCTCTGTGGTTAATGGATGACTGATATCTGTCTCTCTGAATACTGTCTCACCTTCCCTTTGCAGGTGTGTATCAGCCAAAATTCCACACCTACTTAGATCTGAGTTGTTGCTACTTTGATGGTTTGCTGTTAATTTGATGTTGTCCATAAGAAGTCATGAAGTAGTTCTGGTAGTACCCAAATTCAATGACTACTACAATTGTTGGGGTGGTGTTGGGTTTTTCGTTTGTTTGGTTGGTTTTTTTTTTGTTTTGGTTTTTGTTTTGTTTGTTTTGTTTTTGTTTTTTCCCCCCTACCCTGTGCATGATGTAGCATATAACTGAAAACCTTCTAACAGGTGTTTGTGTTTTTTCCCCTCAAACACTGGGATACATAAGTTACTCTCTGCATGCAGAAGGTTTTGTTTTGTGATTCTGGTTTGACTTTTTTGGTTTTTGGTGGGGTTTTTTTGGTGTTTGGTTTTTTTTTTCCTGCCTTCAGGCTTTATTTTGTGATCCTTAGTGTTATACATTTCCCTTCTAACAGTTTCCTGCTTACAGCTTCTCTTCTGCTGTTTTCCTTGCGGATTGTTCTCAGGCTTAGCTGAACACACACGCACACACACACACAGAGTCAGCCAGCTTCTGTAACACTTTAACACTCTGTCTCTTCACAAGTTTTCCCTTGTAATACTTGCACCTACCAAGAAACATTTCACTTGCAAAGACTCTAACTTCAGTAAACTTGGAATTCTGTGTTCTAAGATACGTTCTTATTCCTGGATAGGTTTTATTTTTACACTTCAGACTCAAAATCAGACTTGAAGTGTCTTGTCTTCACCTTTTTTCTGGCAGCAGAACTTACCAAGTTAGAGTTCAACCAGAACATGTTGTATAAGGCTGCACAAAAGATGGCCAGGCTAGCTTAAAATTTAGGAAGCTGAGTGCAGGGGTCTGTGCTGTGCTTTCATACAAATTCAGTCAGGAACAGGTCCAGAGAAGGGTGATGAGGATGAAGAGTCTGGAGAGAAGATCTTGTGAGGAGGAGCAGCTGAGGGAACTGGGCTTGTTTAGTCTGGGGAAAAACCAGGGGGAAAAAAAAAAAAAAGAGGGGAGACCACTTCACTCTCTACAACTGCCTGAAAGGTGGAAGCCAAGTGGGGGTTGGTCTCTTTTCCTCTCATCCTGTCCCTAGTTAGTTGGGAAATGGCCTCATGTTTGATATTACCAAAAAAAAATCTTTACTGAAAGGATGGTCAGGCATTGGAACAGGTTGCTCAAGGAGGTGGAGTCACCATCCATGGGCATGTTAAAAAAATGTGTCAACGTGCCACTTTGGGGCATGGTTTAGTGGGCATGCTGGTGTTGGATGGATAGATGGACTTGACCTAAAAGGTCTTTCTTTAACTGAAACAATTCCATGATTCTATGATTTAATTCTTCACCACTGGTGCAAAGGTGCTTGTAATTTCCTTCTAGTGTCTTCTGGTTTTCCTCTTTTTCCTCTTAACAGAGGCATCATACATGGTGCAGCTGCCATGTTTCTTCTGCAGACACAGTGAGAAAAGTAGAACTATTCAAGGGCTTGTTATATGTTGCTATCTATTCCAGCTTCCCTCTCTCTGCTCTCCAAGTCAACCTGTGCTTGGGCATGAAGGGTTGTAGTCTTTTTTGGTTCTGCTAATTTAATGGTAGCCATTTGCAGATTATCAGACCCTATGTCCTCCAGCTGCTTGGAGCCACTGAACATACCTTGATTCTACTTTAAATACCTTCTTTTGTATTGTAACTCATAATCAAAGAAATTGTAAACCCCATCCTGTTCTGGGCACAGGATTTTTAAGACTTGTACCTTCTTATGGCATAATATGGTGAGAGACAGACAGGAAGTCAAGATGACAGCTATTTACCAACACCCTCTCACAATGTAATGCAACCAAGTGTGTGTGCAATTAAATCCATGTGTTTAACAGAGCAAAACTCCTCAATATGCCTCACTGAAGTGAGCCTCATTTGTTAAGTGAGATCTTTGAGATCAGAATGCAATTAAAAAGTGCAAGTTGAGTTTTTAAAATGTGGATTGGTAACTGGATATATGGTTCTTCCACTCCTGGGTCACCAGTTCAAGTCTGTCCCAGGTCAGTAGTCACTGAATCTTGGTACCATCTAACAGCTGGTGGTTTATGTGAAATGAGTAGCCTGTCTTACTTCAGTTTGTAGTGAACAGGTGTCCACACTGCAAAAAAGCTGCTACTACAATTGTTAGCTTAGCTAGCAGTCTCTATATGGGGGTACTTAAAAAGGGTTTCTCCAAACTGACACTGAAGTTTGTTTGTGGGCAAAATTATATGATCTGTAATTCTTAGACTCTCTTCTTATGAAAGGGAGCTAGAATGATTAATATGGTGGCAAGAAGGCTGTCAGAAACCCTAAATTATCTTTGTGAAAAGGAAACAGTAAGAGCCTAATTTGACTATCTAAAGATCAGAAAGAACTCATCAATGTATGGATTTTCAACGCTCTACAGCATCACTCTTTAAACTTTAAAAAGCTACTTAATCAAAAAATCAAGAAATCTCTTTCAAACCGTCTCCTGCTGTGTCACAGTTCTCACCTGATATTGTCTCCCAGATCACTACTTACAGTCCCAACAGCACTGCATCAGTATCTAAGCGTGCTGGAAAGCAAATACAGAAGATGAAAACTCAGTGTTTTCATCAGCTGTACACCCTGCTCATAGGTGACAGTCTTTGTCAGATGAGAATCTGAAAAATTCCAAATCAAAATCCTTAGTCATAGAGACGGATCATTAAATGGTATTGTCTCAGCCTTCTCTGTCCCCCAGCACAGTAATGTGATATATATAGCCTCTGAATTACTTGAGATGCTTCTTTTCCCATAGAGCTCCCATTACAGTAGGAAGCATCTTCTTTTTCTGGCCCTATCATTTTGGCCCACTGCGTCAAACACGAGGTTTGGTGCTGTGGGAGAGTGTGTGGTGTTGCCTGAATGGTTGACAGGCCCCAGGTATTCCCAGGGAGCACGTGCCAGTTGAGCAAGACAACATGCCTTTTGAGGCAGCAGCACTGCAAGGTTTCAGCCTGGCTCTGCCATGCCCCAAGCACCCAGCCGTGGCGATTCACACAGTAGGACTGGTGTGTGGGGAAAAGGAAACATGGCGTGAGGACATGCAGTGAAAGGTGGCCTCACAAGGGCACAATGTTACACAGTTTTTCTTCAGCCTAACAGGTGGCTTGTCAACATAACTGTAATTTTATATAGAGGTATTCAGAAGCTTTAGAGATACAGACTGTGGCATTTCAGTTATGCCCATGCCTTTGATACTGGCGCTGCAGTGTTGGGAACAGTATGGCAGTATTTCAACTCGCTCTGTGTCAGCCCTGGCTACGTGGTTGTGTGCCTGGTGTCAGCTCAGTACTTTCTTGTGTCAATGACTGCTCGTGCTGTGCATGTAAAGGGCAGCTGGTGTAGCAAAGCTTGGGATTTGCAGATTTGGTGATAATACGGATGGCCACCACGTCACAAGGAGCGTGAGGAAAGCACTGTTGCTGATGGGTGGTGTTCTGTCAGCAGAACACTTCAGTTTAATAGATAATCACACATGGTGTAAAGCATCACCTTTGTTAATGGTTCTGGTCCAAGCATATTCAGATGTGTGTAATGTTTTTATTGTCTCTCCAGAGGAACTATATTGCATTCTCTGCACCCTTTAGAAAGAAACAAGGAATTTTTTTTGTTTGTTTATTTGAAGAGTGGCCTAGAGAGCGTTTCAAACCCCTGAGTTAGAACCAAATAACTTGAAATCTTTTAAGATTTTCTTCAAATTCTCTCTTTAGTTTTGTATTCCAACAGATGGTTTCTTGAATGTTGCACTTAGATTGAGTAGCTGTGCTCTTGATTTGCATCAGTATATGTGCATGAAGAGCATGACAGGTACTTTTACTTCTGCCACATTTTTATTCCTATGATGACACCAGGAGTCCTTGGTGCGTTTGGAGACTGCTTACAGCTCTTTGAAAGGAATTGAGCCATGAGCCTGATGTTGCTTCCTTTAAACTGAACAGAGGTTTTTGCTAATCAGAAGTGCTTGATAGAGGTTATACTGCTGTGCCTTCTTTATGAAGAAGAAACCAAGATTTATATTCATTACATTCTCTACCTATCAGCCTGAAATAAAATCATGTCCATTTCTCATTTCCACCAGGAGGTGAAAATGGAGGAGGAACAAGCTCTGACAAACACTAATCAAGGTTTCTTTGTCAGAAATTGTTACTTGTCTGGTTTGGCCTGATAATTTTCATTTAAATCTGAATTGTGAATTGCCTGAGCTGTGAAGGTCCCCCAATGAGATGAATTTTGCTTTCATTTTTTGTCTCATTTTTCTGAGACCTTATATGACTCTTGTTCCCTTAAAAGTACAGTGCAGAGATAACCTTCTACAGTAGCATAGATGAGCAACTATAAATGTATATGTTGTAACAACGTATTTCAGTGTCTATAATTCATAGAATTATACAATGATTTGTGCTGGAAAGGACCTTAGAGATCATCTAGTTCCAACCTCCCTGCCATGGGCAGGGACACCTTCCACAACACCTCATCTAACCTGACCTCGAACACCTCCACAGAGGGGGCATCCACAGTCTCCCTGGACAACCTCTTCTCAGTGTCTCACCACCCTTGCTGTAAAGAATTTCTTTTCAATTGTTAAACTATAGTCACCAAATTAATAGGTAATGAAGTCTAATGCTTAGTCTTTATTTCATCTGCTCTCCGATTTTGCTTAGTGTGTCACTGGTTGACTGCTGCGTACTCCATAGTTCCTTCTCCCCTTTTCACTTGCAGCTCCTGCTTCTGATGCCTTGACAGCTGTAAAGAAAATTAAGAATGATTGGTTAGATCTTCTGTACTATTGTTTGGAGCCCTAAGAGCAGGGAAGTGGCACGAGAAACACCACCTCTTTGAAACAGAGTACAACCCAAACACCTGCTTGTTATCAGGTGTGGAGTTCCATAGAAAAGACCAGAATTTCTCTGGATATGCTAAAAGCAGAGCAGATGCAGGAAAAAGAGCAGTATGAGGGTACATGAATGTAGTCAGAAAAGTCAATAGTGCCAATTAGGACAGCAGGGGCAACGTGATGTTGCTTCCATCAGGAGCAGGAATGCCAAAAGGGAAACTAAGGTTGTGCAGTGTAATAGTGCTCAGCGTTGTCTTACAGAATCATCACCCTGGCTGGAAGGGATCTCTAAAGGTCTAGTACAACCCCTCTGTAGGGAGGAGGGACATCCTCAACTAGATCAGGTTGCCCAGAGCTCCCTCAGGTCTCCTCTTGAATATCTCCAGGGATGGGACCTCAACCACCTCTCTGGGCAAGCTGTTCCAGTGCTCAACCACCCTCATTGTGAAGAACTATTTGTTAATATCCAATCTACATCTACTCTTCTCTAATTTGAAGCCATTGCCCCTCAGCCTTTTTCCTCTCTTTGTCATGCAATTGCTCAGCAAGGCAAAGAAGAGGATGCTAAAACTGCACCCAACAGAGGATATTTTCTTCCTGCTGTGTGGAGTGGCTGGAGTGCCCCAAGACAAGCAGCAGAACTGCTGAGCAGGAGAACTGAGGGACACAAGCTAAAGGACAGATGCTCATGTTCACTGATACAAGATGTGACAGGGTGGTGGTATGTTCATTTCCTTTCACATGGAGGTGTTGGAGGCCTTGTCTAGTATTTGCAGCACAACAAGTAGGATTACTGCCTTCTGTTTCAGTTGGTCTTTTTTTGTCAGGAGTCTAGGGCTACACTTTCCCACCACAGCCACCTCATTCTGTGCTTCAAAGTCAGCAGAAATCAATGTTAATAGAAGAGGTTAAACAGTATGTTGACTTAATTTGGGTGTCAGAGGAGTGGAATTGTGGTTTCATAATTTGGTGCATACAAAAGCAGCCCTTAGTGGAACAGGTATTGTTGTCATAGATGGTGAGTACCTATAATGGTCAACAATTAGAAGCTACAGGAATACCAGCACTTCAGGTAAGAGCTCTGTGTGAACTCTGTTGTAGCTTATGTTTGCTGTCTGATCAAACTGCTGTTTTCTTTCATAAAAGAGAAAATTGTGTCCAGATGTTCATCTTCTGCTAGCCAGAGGTGTCATATTTGAAGACTGCTTCAGCTTTAGTGAAAACAAGAATCTAACACAGTGAAGAGCTGTGAATTTTGGAATAAAAAAAACCCAAATTGCTGTTATTTTTTGGGGGGGAAAAAAATGCTATCCAGCACCTTAGATAGGATTACAGTCACAGGTTATCTGGGAAATGGCAGGAAGTTTATTTCTTTGAATGCTGTTGAAATCTGTGCTACTCCTGCAGAAAATTTACTAATCTTACAGCAATCAGGGAAGGTAGTTGCAGAGAGCAATAAGGTTCCCTCTAAGTCCCCTCTTCTCCAGGTTAAGCAACCTCAGCTCCCTCAGGCTTTCACTCCAGCATTCTCACTGGTCTTGTCACTTTCCTCTGGACCTGCTCCAGCCTCTCCATATCCTTCTTGCAGTGAGGAGCCCAGAACTGCACACAGCACTCAAGGTGAGGCCTCACCAGGGCTGAGTACAGGGGCAGAATTGCCTCCCTGGTTCTGCTGGCCACACTATTCCTGATACAGACCAAGATGCCATTGGCCTTCCTGTGCCACCTGAGCACACTGCTGGCTCATGCTCAGCCAGTTGTCAACCAGCCTATCTCACACTACACTCGAGGAGCCCATTGTAATTTAATTTATTATTTAGTGATACTGGTGGGCTAGCTACTACAATTTTCAGGCTGCATGACCAAGTGCTTTTCATGGGGTCCTTGGTCTTGCTCCTACCTGGAAAGCTAGGAAGTTTTGATGTTAGATTTGACAGTGTTAGCTTTTAACAAAGAAGGCTTTGTAAACAAAGCTGTGCTTAAATCCCTGTGGCAGACATGAATGAATGCTCGAAGTGGGGATTTGACTGCAAGGTCATGATGTTGTTACTTGATTGCTGAACTGCATCATGTAATTTGTGTAGGTTTCTGAAGCATGTCATCTCTGCAGTGCTTTCAGCCATGTCAATTAAGACCAGTAAGGATATTATTGGAAATAATTTTAGAAGGTGAACAGAAAATATTTCGGAAACAAAAGGCTAGGAATGATTATGCTACCTACTGAAATGTGCCTTCTCACCATGTGCATGCAGTGTAGTCTGTGTTAGCTCTTCCTTCTAGAGCTGTGCCCACATGATTTTCTCATAACATCACATCAAACTGCTCTTCCAGCAACAGTTTTGCCTTGTCTGTCAAGACTCAGATAAAAAGGCATATAATTGTAATTTTATACACCTGTTTGTTGGCTTGTTTGTCTTCTACTTGTTTACACCGTGGAGTCTACAGTTATATGCATGCTGTGCAAAATTCTGCCTTGTCTGTCACAGGCCAGCTTCACGGATCTGTATGGTTTGGTGGTTGGAATGGCAATGCTGGCAAAGATACTGCCTCAAAATTGGGCTGAAGCAATGCATGTGTCTAAAGCTATCTGTGAAACTGTGGTGTTTCCTGAGAGATTATGAATGCAATGAAGCACAGCTTCAAGGTGCTTGGAGATGGATCACAGATGCAAGAAGATACCTTGTGGTATCATTCCTTGGCTGATTGCTCTTTAAATACATAGAGGCCATGTTTCTGTTTCCCAGAGTTTTTGGTGTTGTCCTGGAGGAGAGGGAAGGACTGAGGTGGAGGGTGAAGAGTCGATGGAAAATAAGTTCTGTTTAAGTCTTGTCTGTGTTTTAGCCCTGGGAAGTCCACTTCAAAAACTAGGTCTTTAAAGGTCCTTCCTTTTATCTGGAACACACAACCCCTTTTAGAAAGTCTCTTTATCTCTTAGTTTCACTTGACACCTACGCACTAGGTTAGCCAGTGTACTAAAGAGCAATGGCTAAATGCTTCCTTTTATGTGTTTCTAGAAGTTTTTTGGGGGTTGTTTTGGTTTTTTGTTTTTGATTTTTTTGGGTTTTTTTTTCAGAAGGGTCAAGTTAGAACTTGCACTCTGAGCTGTGGCAGTAATAACAGACAGGACCATCTGAGTTCTGCCTCTCTTCAGTCAAATGGCTGGAAAAGCATCTTTAAAAATGTAACCCTTGCAAAAGTTCTTACTCTGTAAGTGCATCTGCTGTGTTTACTTTCCTGTGGACTCTTACCTTAAATATAAGGAAATTGTTTTGTCCATTTGGTGAGACCATATAAAACATGGAATCATTCGGGTTGGAAAGGACCTCTAAGATAGAGTCCAACAATCAACCCAATGACACCATGCCTACTAAACCATGTCCTATAGTGCCACATCTACACACTTGTTGAACTTCTCCAGGGATGGTGACTCTACCACCTCCCTGGGCAGCCTATTCCAATGCCTGACCACTTTTTTGGTAAATGACATTTTAAAATGTCCAATCTAAACTTCCCCTGGTGCAACTTAAGGCCATTTCCTCTCACCTTCTCATTTGTCTTCAAAATAAATTTGAGGGAGTGACCATGGGGTGTGTCTGTGAAGGAGAAAAAACAGAATGCAAAAGGGTGGCAAGAATATAATTCCCTGAACTTTGTGAATGCTTCCATTAGACCTCATATGGAAGATGCTTGCATTTCCCCCCCCCTATTTTAAATAGATTATTATTCTATTACCATGCTAAGCAGAATTGCTTCAGTGTATTAGAAGTGCATTTTGTGAATGAAACTAACAACATGTTGTAAAAGATTAGACTAATGTATCTTAGCTAGATAGATCCAGAATTAGCACTAATTATCATTCCGTTCATGGACCACTTAGTGGAAAATCAGTGAAACTACTCTGGTTGCAGAAGGGAAGAGCTTAGAGCAGAGCTAAAATCTGGAGTTTATATATCCAGACTTCTTGTACCTCAGTGTACGCTTGAAAATGTTATTAAAACTAAAATAATAGCATAAAAAAGCTGGGTCCAGAAGAACAGGCAGAGTCAATGGAATGCTTTGTTTAGATACATTCTGTGAGTCCTTACAATATTGTTCATGTGGGATCAGACTTTGCAATCAAACCCTGATTTGCTTTTCTTTGCAGCAAGAGCACTTTGCTTAGGAATTACAGCTGTTGAAACCAGCTCTTACAATAAGCAAATTTGGTGGGGTAGGAGGGTGTTTAACATTGATACTGCAGCCTCAGTAAACTTTCTAGAGTTCTAATATTTTACTGGATTAGAACCTGTTGTTTTAGAGTACTGAGAGTAATTTATGGTGGTTAAAGTGAGTGATAAATGGTGGAGGGGGGGGGTTGGAATGTGCTGCTTTTTCTCAGCAGGCTAAGGGTTAGATGTGGAGGTCAGATGTGCTGCACAGGCAACCTTGCCTTTTCTTTAGAATGCCTCAGTACTTGTGATTCGAAATGAAACAAAGCACACAGTCCAGTTGTTTCAGACCCATTTAAATTGCTTCGAGGGTCTTGTATTTTTTACTTAGTGTAAATTTAGATTAGTTTTTACTTTGTCTTTTTGTTGCTGCTGTTGTTGATTTTTTTAACTTTGAATAAAAATAGTTGCAACTGCACCTTTGAGGAAAAGTTCTAATTGTACAAGCCCTGGTGCCTTTTGCTGTGAATTTCCCAGCCTGTCGCCTCTGACAGCATTATCAAAAGGGCAAACTGCAGTCTTAGGTTTTTATTAAATGTCATCTTGGTATATTGGTCTCTGCTTGTGGACTGTAGGAATGAAAGGCCAGAAAAGCCTCAGAAGATTATCCTGTGTGCTGTCTTAGGCAGGATGTCTCTCTAAGTATATGTTGTCCAATATTGTTTAAATTGTTCTGTTGCTAAATTTTTTTCCCATTTTCAGTGGTAAATGAAAATCCATTCTGTGGCTTTTTCCTTGTTTAGCTGTATGCAGCAGTCTTTGTGGATTCAGTTGGTAATGATAGATGTTAGACGAGGGTCATAGAAAAGACAGTTAGCTAGAGCAGTTCTTTGCATTGATGAAGCATTAGCCTACAATGAAGGATGGGTAACCAGCCTTGGTCATGCCCTTCCATGCTGGAACTAGTTAGCCGGTAGCTGGAGTAGGCTACATGCTCTTGTTCTCAGTAGATCCTACAGAGACAAGGTGCTGGAAAATATTTAGATAAATAAATCTGTTCATGTTAGGACATGAAAAATAATATTTCAGGTGAGTCAGTTGCAACTGACTCAGTTTTATTTGTGTTGAGTTTTGAACCAGTCAGGTCTTTAGTTTCTTTATTGCGATCAAATGTTTCCAGTTCTAACTGTGTTACCTGAAATACTGACACTGGGAAGTACAGCAGGTGGAAATACTTCATCTGAGAATTCAACAGTTTGCTAAATTACAGAGTTTAAATGTAATTACTTCAGTATTTTAAAAGTAACATTGGTGAATTATCAATTATTTCAAAATTGTATTTGACCTGCTCTCCCATGTATTTACTACCATTATTAAACCCTGTATTAGTTAAGCTAGTGAGGTTCTTTGTTCTGCTCCTAACTGCCTAATGTGAAGTTTCTGAAGCTCAAGGAGTCCCAACTAATTTAACTTCCATCCTACTGGAACATCATCTCTAGGGTATTACCAAAATAAACACTGAGGCTAATGAATTTTCCCCGAAGTTCCTTATTAAAATTATTTCTTCATTAAAAGTCTTTATTATGCAGCTAGTTTTACATATATGGTAATTATACTTCAGAGTGAATGTTTTCTTACACTCTAAACCAAACATTCTTCAAAGCATTGGATCATTATCTCTAAATGCTAAATGGAGAGAAGCATTGCATGTTCCAGTGTTTCAAGTGACGGACTCACTATTCATGGAGGTGTGTTAAGGAGGGGTTGAATCTGGGTTAGAAGTGAAATGTAATTAGGCCAATATAAAATTATTAAATATTTTATTAAAATATATATATAGCAAATAATTCCCCAAACTTACTTATAATTAACACATGCACAGATTCCACTATGTGGTTGGTAAAACTATCTTTGCAGAATGTATGTATTTAATCAGATTAATTTAAATGATTTTTAGGAAAGGTTTTAGAACATTTAAACAACTGGAGAGTCTTGCAGCACAAACTGCTGCTTAAAGGTTGAACATAAACTTTCATGAACTTCAGAAAAGAGAAGTAGTTTACTCACTGGTCAGTCTCAATATTTACAATACAAAAGTATATGCAGAAGCAAAAATGAGGAACAATATAGTCCCTTCCACGTGGTTATGGTGCTGCGGGGTTTTGCTGCTTGCCTAGCTCCAAGGGAGCAGGGTGTCTGAGAAGATCCACGGACGCGAGGCAAACCCTCCATGGCGCTCAGGAGGCCACGGGAGCGGGCAGCCACCTGGGCGAAGCAGGATCCAGGTTCAGGGGCTGGAGCAGTCAATCGGTTGCGGTGCACAGCAAAGAAGTCTGCCCTCGGGCTAGAGCGGCAGGCCGGCAGGTCCTGCTGTCCGTCATCGCTAGGCTGCTGCTAGGTCATCACCTAGGCTCCGCCAGAGTCAAACGGACTTGAACTGGGCTGAGCTCAAGTGGGCAGCTGTATGCCAGTGTGGGCCAAGCAGTTTCCGTCCCTTGGCTCAGTGGGGCAGACAGGCAGGGTCAGGTCTGCTGTTCGTGGGGGAGGCAAGTCCCCAGCTAGGAGCAGTGCAAAGCAATGCAAGTGGGTAGCAGCCAGAACAAAGGCAGCAGCAAACAAACAAGTCAGCTGGGTTTTAAGCATTTTATTGAGTGTCTTTGACCAACAGCAACAGACAAAAACACCCTGGAACCAATCCTATGTTATTTCACCAAAAAAGGGAGATGCACATGCCCAGCATCATGACCTGTGCTTACCAGAAACAGAGGGCACAGAGTAAGGCCAAATATGATCTCTGTGGTAAACCGAGAGGCACCAAGGCTTTTGTCTGCTTTCCCGCTTCTTCCACCCAGGAAGAGGAGGAGAAGGGGTCAGGGCAACGTGGGTATTCAGGTAGGTGTCTAGAAGATGTCTTAGTATTTTAGGTATAATTTGGACCTTCCACCACAAAGTGCTCAAAAAAAAACTATAGATATGGCAATTTGGAACATGGTTTATTGGCCATGGTAGCATTGAGTTAGTTGCTGAACTTTATTGCATAGGTCTTTTCTAACCTTAATGATTCTCTGATTCTACATGGAATGAAATAGCTTAGCTTTTATTTTCTTGATGAAATGCTGAATAACCAAACTGCTTGAAAAATGTGGGATGAATATGACTTAATGCTTAGAATATTCTCCAAATACAGTATTAACCACCAGCGGAATCTGCTCTCGACTCATGGAAGCCCTGATATTGTACCTGGCAATGTCTGTATTAGAAAGCCTTTGGTAACAGCAAAACATATCCTGCTTTCCATGGCTCCTAAAATATCCTGAAGCTCCCATCTCATCAACTTGTCACTGTCTTTGTATTAAAGTGAATTGATGAAGATGTGAGAGAGCTGTATGCAACACCAGGAGGCAGTGACAAAAATCTGGCACAAACAGTAGGACTTCACAGGTTGTGGATTTTATATCTAATGCGGATGCACTCTTGGAACAACTCCCTTAATCTGTTTATACAGCATGTCTTTAACCTTACTGAAATGAAAGTTAAAAAAAATAGTAGGACCTGGACACATGTGCCAAAGTTTACTGAAGCCAACAGCTGTTTAACTTGTGCTTGTGTGGCTCCTACTGCATTTATGTATTTGCTTAATTGCTTTTACTGACTAGAAATGGTTATTGGCAGAACAGGTCTAATGCAGACAGCTCCTGCCAATCTGCCTCAGCTATGTTGCAGAATGAGGCTTTCCAGGACACCGATGGCAATTCAGTCCTCATGCCAGTCGCTGCCCCCCCTGCTCAGGCCTCCAATAAAGTGCCAATTGTGATGATGTTTTTTGTGAGGCTAACAGGTGGTGTTGAGGAATTGGATCATCAAATCATTTGGCACAGAAAAGAGTGGCTATTACTGTATATCTAAATGTGTTAGAATCATAGAATGGTAGGAGTTGGAAGGGACCTCTGGAGATGAAGTCCAACACCCTTGTCAAAGCAGGATCACCTAGGGCAGGTCATTCAGGAATGTGTCCTGATGGGTCTTGAAAGTCTTGAGAGAAGGAGATTCTCTGTATTGGACAGGACAAGAGGTAACAGGCAGAAACTTGAATGTAGGAAGTTCCATCTCAACATGAGCAGTAACTTCTTTGAGAGTGGTAGGGCACTTGAACAGGCTACCCAGGGAGGTGGTGGAACCTCCTTCTCTGGAGGGATTCAAAGCCTGCCTGGATGTGCAGCCTGCTCTACATGAAGCTGCTCTGGCAGGAGGCTGGACTAAATGATCTCTGGAGCTCCCTCCTAACCCATATCATTCTGTGATTTTTACTGTTTACACACTATTATGGGTTTTACAGTTGATGTTTTTAATTGATTCAACAAAATGTTACAGCTACTGAGGTTCTGCTTAAAAACTAAAGGACTGAACTCTGGGAGAGAGGCTTCCTGTTTGTAAGCAATTATCCCCTTGCAACACTCTGCAGAAATAATTTTTGATGCCAGGAATGCACAGTAGCCACGAAAGGCCATTTTGTAGCAACCTACTTCCTCACACGGGAGGTTTAGATTGGTTAGTAGGGAAAATTTCCTTCCCGCAAGAGTGGTCAAACGTTGGAACAGGCTACCAAGGGAGGTGATGGAATCACCATCCCTGGAGGGCTGTAGGTGTTAGAAGAATATGTAGACATGGCATTTCAGGATATGGTTTAATGGCCATGGTGGTGTTGGATTGACAATTGGACTTGATGATCTTAGAGGCCTTTTCCAACCCTAGTGATTCTGTGATTTCCTCTCATGAGTTTTTCTGGTGTGTAGTATCCTGAGCAATGATGATCAGTGCGTAGGGGCCACCTAAAGAGATCACAGAATCACAGAATGAGATGTTTCTGTGATGTTTAGGCAAAGGGAGGCAGTGCACTGGTGGACACATTTTTTATTAGATGCCTTCATTTGGTCCAAAACACGAGATGAGGAACAGACTCGAGTCATGGTTTAGGACAGGCTTCAAGGATACATAGCCCTGCCCCTTGGCCATGTGAACCAGTTCACATCCAATAGCATGGTGTACCAAAGTTTGTTATAACTTTATTGCTGTGCCATTTTGAATGTGCTTTTAACTGGTTTTAAGACCCTGTTGTTGACCCAGGTTATCACCATGTATTTACATAGGTCAGATGAACTCCAGGCAGTAGACAGAAAAATAGTGCCTTGAGTATCCTCACCATGTTTGCAGTTAACTTAGGGAGAAATGGATGAGTCTTAACTTGGGCTTCAGATATCTCTATGTTTTATGTCTACATCCTGGGTGATCATATGAATGATGCAGGAGTGGAAGATTCAACTGTGCTTGCTTTGTTACAAACTTCCCAGTGTTTCTGTAGGTAAGACAGAATGGGTCAGTGGGCCAAGATCAATTGTGTGAGGTTCAACAAGGCCAAATGCCAGGCTGTGCATTTGGGCCACAACAGCCCCTGGCAACACTACAGGCTTGGGGAGGAGTGGCTGGAAAACTGCTCAGCAGAGAAAGACCTGGGGATGTTGGCCAACAGATGGCTGAACATGATCCAATATGTGCCTAGGTGACCAAGAAGGCCAACAGTATCCTGAGCTGTATCAGCAATTGTGTGACCGGCACAGCCAAGGCACTGATCATGCTCCTGTACTCAACACTGGTGAGGATGTGTCTTGAATACTCTGTTCAGTTTTGGACCCCTACTATGAGAAGAACATTGAGGTAGCAGAGTGTGGTCAAAGAAGGGCAACAAATCTGGGGAAGGGCATAGAGCACAGGTCTTGTGAGGAGTGGCTGAGAGAATGGGGCTTGTTTAGGTTTCAGAGAGGTGGGGTTTGGTCCGTTCAAGGAACAGGTGATGGAACAGGAGGAGACAGCCTTATATTGCACCAAGGGAAGTTAAGGTTGGATATTATGAAAAGTTTCTTCACTGAAAGGATTATCAGGCATTGGAACAGTTTGCCTGGGGAAGTAGTGGAGCATCCCTGGAGGTATCTGAGAGTGGTGTAGATGTAGTGCTTGGAGATATGATTTGGTCAAGGACTTGTCAGTGTTAGGCTAATGATTTGACTTGATCTTGAAGGTCTCTCCCAATCTAGGCAATTCTGTGATTCCATAAGAATGGTTTCACAGCCTGATAGAATTAATTCAGAAACTGAATTAGTTAATAGCAATGCAGTTGACAACTTTGGGTGCTGTCTCCATAGCTGTCTGGTAGGAAAATGACAAAGTCTTTTGAACAATGCTGAATTGTGTGACAGTCAACTCATTTAAAAATGAGACTAATGATATCTGCTAAGAAGATGAATAGTGAGTGGCATAGAAAAGAACTATTACTGTGGTCTTTATCTGGCTGTTCCAAATCCAGTAAACTGGTTCAAGGAACTCTGCCTCCTGCTGTCTTCCATGTGCTACTCAAAGACCTGCTTCCAGAACATGAGAGTGAGAGAGACAGGGACCTGCTGGAGAGAGTTCAGAAGAGAGCCAGGAAGGTGACTGGGGAACTTGAGCACCTTCCCTGTGAGGAGAGACTGAGAGACCTGGGGCAGTTTAGCCTTGAGAAGACTGAGAGATCTCATTAATGTGTATAAATACCTGAGGAGTGGCTGTCAAGTGGGCAGGGTCGATTTCTTTTTGGCAGTCTGCAGCAATAACACAAGGAACAATGGATACAAACTGGAACATAGAAAGTTTCACCTTGACATGAGGAGAAACTTCTTCACAGTGAGGGTGTACTGGAACAGGCTACCTGGAGAGGTTGTAGAGTCTCCTTCTTTTGAGACTTTCAAACCCCACCTGGGTTCCTCTGTCTGGACTATCCTAGGGGATCCTGCTTTGGCAGGGGGGTTGGACTTGATGGTCTCTGAAGGCCCTTTCCAACTTCTAATATTCTGTGATTCTTTTTCTTCAAGAAGAAAACAGGAAAATCAATACTATCTTCATTTTTACCTGCCTTGACAATCAGGTAGGTAAAATACCTGTGCTGTGTGGAACTGGGGAATCTCCATGGTTGGTAATGTGCTTTGAGATCTCCAAGTGTAATCTATCTTGTAAAAGGTGTATTGCTTCTGGCAAATATTAACATAAACATTTATCTATTTGTTCACGACGCCAACATGCTGTGAAAGCTGCTCCTTGGAGATTTGCTGTACACTTACAGAAGCTATTTCTCTCTCTCTCTATATATATATATGTATTCTTTTTAGCATTTAATTCCATTTCCCCTGCTCATTTTCTTTTTGAACTACATTATTTCTGATTCATACTGCTAAAAAAGACCAAAAAAAAAAAGGTTGAAAAGATGTTTCTTCAAGTACATACATGAATCTTTTTGCCAAACAAAGTGCTGTTTCATAGATTCACTCCTGGGTCCTTCCCCATGCACGAAGACTGAGTCATAATTCCTTGTGTACTATAAAGCCAGGGCTTTTAGTTGTCTCAGAAGAACCCTTAGGAGGTATTTTTTGATTAACTGAGTTGAGGAGAACTGCCAAAGTCTTCAGAAATTCAAGAAGCCTAACAATTTATTTTATTTTATTTTAATTTATGTAACCATACTGGGGGTAAGTCACTTTTCAAAGTATCCACAAGAAGATTGATCTTGAAGTCTGTAGTTATATTATCTCGATGGTCTATGAATGAATCTTTGTTTTTCACAGCTTTTCATTTTGGGCTCTCGTTTGAGATGACCAGGGGCTACACTCACTTTTTCCCACCAGAGTTCCTGTATAAATCAGATTAGGACTTATATTCTGATATACATACATACATATATGTGTGTGTGTGTGTTTGTTTGTGTGTGTGTGTATGTATATGTAAAAATAAATATATAAAATATAGTAAAAAGAGATAAAATTAAATCTCTGTCATTTACTGGTGCTCTATCACCTTATAGACCAGTTAAATGCTCTTGCTTTTGCTTTGCCCTTTTTGCCTTTTCTTCCTTTAATGGTTTTGCCTTTTGACAGAAGTCTTAACAGAATTTGAGTGACAGAGGTGCAATTTTTGTCAAGTGGTGCAGTACATTATTACAAACCTTTTATCTAGTGGCTTGCAGTGTCTCTGTTTCATCTTCCATTATATATACCAAAGACTTAGATTTGATTGCTAGGCAGTTTGTCATCCACACGCCTGCTGAACTCTGAGGGTTGAGGAGGGAAGGAATGTTTTGACTGGACTGTGCAGCAGAAGTGCAGAACTTTATGCTCAGTGTTAAAAATAAGAGAATCCATTTGGTCATACAAGCTGCATGTTCTTACAAAACAGCAGGTTTCCATGCTGGAGAAGACTTTAATGGTGAAATGATTGAGGACTAGGGCTATTAAGGCACTTTCTTTAAGTTCACCCTAGATGACTAGTTTAACAGTATAGGGAATGTTTATTCTTTCTTCTCTCCTTTGCAATTTGAGTGGACTAGAAAAGCTTTTTGATCAGCAGTCTGCTGGTACTTCAGCATAAGAAACGTTTACTTTGCTCAGATGCATACCTGAGTCAGATTTAAAGTCTTTGACTCAAAGACAGTCAGGCACAAAGTTCTCACAGAACTTTTTTTTTGCCCAGGCTGGGCACTCAGTACCTCTCTGCTGTATGATTTAAACCTGTCTTGGACAGCACTGACAAAAGCCGCAACCACTGCTGCGCACTTGCATGGGTCCCTTAGGTTTGCAATTTTGCTATTATTCCTCATAGAACTTTTTAACCAACAAACATCATCCATACATGTCCTACTGTATTTTTCTCCATCATTTACACAAAGAAACACTGTCTCTTGCTGTCTCTCTCAAACCCAGATCAGCTGCTTAAGCTAGTGCAAGTTAGACTAGATTTTATTGATTTCTTTCTGTTGCAGTCTTCCTCAAATCTTGCCTGTCATCTATGCCACAAAATAGCTGTACAGCCAGCATCACAAAGGTCAAAGACACTTATTCTGAACAATCTATCCCCTGTTGCTCACACAGTATGTATGAGGTAAGTGTATCCTTGTGGTTTAAGAATTTGAAAATCTGAAAGAGATTTAGAGGAGAGCAAGAGGAAAAAAAAAAAAAAGATTTATGTAGTCTATGTAGTGACATAGTAATTGTAGAAGAACATTAAGGGCTTGCAATTATGTTAAAAATAATGAATTTACAGACTTCTAATTTTTTATTGCTTTCAGAAGAGCACACTTGTATTTTTCCCTTAGGAACTCTTGTGGCAATTGGATGTTCTGACCTCAGAGCACTGCTTCCTCAAAAGACAGTTTAATTTAAGTGCTATTAGATCTTTATTTTCATTCTTCTCACACTAAAGACAGTTGTGAGCCTCTCTTTACATTCAGCTGAAAGGTGAATGAAAAACCTTCTGTAAATAAACAGGAAAAGGGTAAATACCTTCCTCAAACCAAATAACCACACTGACTTTTACTAAGAGGGCTTATGCATAGAGGCAAAAGTATTCTAAAATCCATTTCTTTTAGTATCAAGCATTAATTTTCCCATAAGCATATAAAAACTATGGAGACATACTTGCTCTAGATCTTTTTTTAATACTCCTCTATCCTCTTAAAGTGTATTTGCAAATACATGGAGGCTTTCAGAGCAACACAGTGTTTTCAGTTGCCAAAAAAATTGCCTTTTTTTGACTGTCTACAGTTGCTTTACAAACATTCCACAGATTTATGGTTGCTTTAATTTGAATGCAATTGCAGTGCCTTGAAAAGCATAGATGTCATTTGGAGTGGTTCATTACAGTCTGCTGGAATGAACTGGCACTCTGTGCTGGGTTAAGAGCTGGCTGGATGGCTGGGCGCAGAGCAGTGGTGAATGGTGCCATATCCAGTTGGTGACCAGTCACTAGTGGTGTGCCCCAGGGATCAGTGCTGGGCCCAGTCCTGTTTAATATCTTTATTGATGATCTGGGGATTGAGGGGATTTAGTCCAGCATTGGTAAGTTTGCAGACAACACTGAGATGGGAGCAGATGTCAATCTGTTAGAGGGCAGGAGGGCTCTGCAGAGGGACCTGGACAGGCTGGATAGATGGGCACACTCCAGTGCCATGAGGCTGAACAAGTCCATCTGCCAGGTTCTGCACTTTCACCACAATCAACCCCATGCCATGCTACAAGATGGGGACAGAGTGGCTGGAGAGTAGCCAGGCAGAGAGGGACCTGAGGATATTAGTTGATAACCAACTAATATGAGCCAGAAGTGTGCTCAGGTGGCCAAGAAGGCCAATGGCATCCTGGCTTGTATCAGGAGTAGTGTGGCCAGCAGGACCAGGGAAGTCCTCCTGCCCCTGTACTTGGCACCAATTAGGCTACACCTTGAGTACTGTGTCCAGTTCTGGGCCCTTCAATTTAAGAAAGATGTTGAGGTGCTCTAATGTGTCCAGAGAAGGACACCAAGGCTGCTGAGGGGGCTGGAGCACAGCCCTTTGAGGAGAGGCTGAGGAAGCTGAGGGTGTGCAACCTAGAGAAAACTGAGGGGAGACCTTCTTGCTCTCTACAACTACTTGAAAGGAGGTCGTAGCCAGGCGGGGGTTGATCTCTTCTCCCAGGCACCCAGGGACAGAACAAAAGGACACAGTCTCAAGCTGCACCAGGGCAGGGTTAGGCTGAATGTTAATAAGAAGTTCTTCACAGAAAGAGTGATTGGCATTGGAATGAGCTGCCCAGGGAGGTGAAGTCACCATCCCTGGAAGTGTTTAAAAGGAGACTGGATGAGGCACTTGGTGCCATGGTTTAGTTCATTAGAAGACGTTAGGTGAAGATGCTAAGTGGACTCAGTGATCTCAAAGTCCTTTTCCAACCTGGTTAATTCTGTGATTCTGTGATAAATTGGCTTGTGGAATTCCACAAACTAGTTTTTCCTTAAGGAAAATACTTGATTGGATTTTACATGCCAAAGTGATAGATTGTCTGTCACAGTTCTGAGCAAACTGAGTAGCTAATGTCATTTTACATAGGTTTTCTTTCTTCATTTTCACCTTGAATGTTGGCTAGCTTTTGATTTCCTTCCAGTGGCTGGAAGTTGAAATGATGGTAGACATTGATTAAAATGGAACTTCCCTGATTTCTCAGTTGCAAAGCATTTCCAGCCTAATATACTTCTTGATCTGAAAAGTAATTGTGGCTATTAAATGTTTCCCAAAGTTTAATTTCACAGCATAATGCAGTATAAGGCAAAGGTGTAGCAGCATGGTGTAGCAGCATACCATCAAAGGGCTTGCTTACCTCCTAGACAGACTGTAGCTATGTTAGCATCATGCCCAACTAATGAGGTCCTCACCAGCCTTGCCCTTACTGCTGTGATACTTGAGCTGGTGTTAGGTGTGATAGGGTTTCTAAGCTTGAATTTGTTAAAGCATTTTCTGTTTCCATCCATCTCCTTCTGCCTCATTTGAAACGAAGGCAAATGATCTCAAATTAGTTAAGAAAAACAGTCAAACAAAATAAAAAACAAATTAAAAAAAAATTTCTAATCTGAAAGACCTGGAGGAACACTGAAATGCTCTGTAACAGGATGCCACTGGACTCATGTCCCAGGGTTGGATCTGAGCATCACTGTTATGCCTTATTGTTCACTCGTTCTTGCATGTACACATTTCAAATGAGCTTTTCAAAAGTAAAGCAATTTCATTATTTTTGGTCAGTGTTCTTCTGAAGGCACATAGCAGGATTCATACATGATTTGGTATTCGAAGCTATAAATCTCTCTGGAGCCATCAGGGTTCTGTGGTTTTCACTGGCTGAATGGAACCTTGTTTCTACTGAGCACTCTTTTGTGTTGGTTTTATCATTATGTCCCTCCTGCTTTCTAAGAGCTGCTGAAACACAAAAGACAAATTCCATCTGTGGAAATTCCATACGTTGGAAATCATTGATGTAGAGTCATACAGTTTGGAGAAGTGTGTGTATGTTTTAAGGGAAATAAAATGAATGTATTGGGGGGGGGGAAGGGGACACACACACACACCCACCCCCCACCAAAACCCTCAATTCCTCATCAGAGCAAGTAGATGGAGAGCTGTGTGTTTAAGGGCAACTGCTGTGTGGGGACATGGTATGCATCACTGCTGCCTCTTGACAGGTTCACCGTAGAGAGAGACAAATTAAATTCTTTCAGTTGCAGTTTTGAAGCTAAAAGTGTTTGACTGGTTCAGCCCCTGAATGGTGCTTAAGGAATAAAGGGAAAAAGAGCAGGAAGTTCTAATTGGCAAATTACTTCTTGTTATTTAGTTTGGCTTCCAAATTGGAAATTACGATAATGAGGAGCTTTGTGGGACTGGCCCCTGAAGAGGGCCAGGCAGCTTTTTGTTCAATTACCATTTAATGTGAAGATATTCAGGGAACATATTGTAGCATTTAAGCCATCACTTTCTATTAAACAAGTGTTCTAAAGTAATGATTTTTAAATCCCACTTCGTGGATGGCTTTTGTGATTTGGAGATGTCCAAGTGAAGTGTAGATTGCAAACAAGGGCTAAAGGGATTTTCTTGTTACGTAATATTTAGCAGAGTGACTTTAAATCTGTTTCTCAAGATATACTAAAGATGAGAGTGTTGTATGCAATGATATGAGGACTTGACATTATCATTAATCTCCGTAGCTGTCAAGGCCGATTTATACATTTTACACTTATCATTCATTCTGTTGTGTACTGTTTTTCACAATTTTGTAACAATTAGTGTCACTTTTGACTGAAAGCAAGGTCATTAAAAAGGATCCAATCCTGGAAGCACATGTAAGAAGTACTATTAATTCATGGGGTTTTTTCTTGCAGATCAAGGCTTGAAGTTTGAACTACTTAGTGTTACGTGTATTTGTAAATACAAGGGGAGAAAAAACCTGAAAACAGTAAAAAGGAGATGTACAAAATCAATCACTTGAGAGGAACATGGTATAATTTTTTTAGTTTGTTTTTTAACAGCCTACTTGTAATAAAATGATGGATATTTGGAGTGTAGGGAAAACCAGCTTTTAGTTCTTCAGATAATGGACTGGGTGTACTGGTTTGAGCTAATTGGAATATTTGTTTTAATAGAGAAAATTATACTGTAGGCTGTGAAGGAAAACAGTGGCGGTGTCTACTTCACTCATAGCCTTGCAGAGATGTTTAGAAAAGGCACCCAAAACAAAGAAGATAAGAGAGTATCTCGAGCTGGCAGTCTGGGTCACGAGCCACTTGCTTGCTGCTGGGGTCTTGGCCTAGCAGCTTCTTGGGCTCTCTAGCAGCTCTGGCTTCTCCTCTCAGCTGAATAACTTCACTAACCACTTTTCTTCTAATCCTCCCCAGCCGATCCTCCTTGCCTGTAAGGCAAACCTTGGGGTAAGGTGTGGGGGTGGGGAAAAGGTGGAAGGGTGGTTGGGAGCCCCTCCTGGGGTCTCTGATTTCTGGGAGGGGAGTTGTGTGTCTGTATTACCTTAAACTTGTATATTTCTGTAACTATTCCTGTCTATAGTGTATATCTCTGCTTGTATATTGTGCTGAGCTGTAAATAGAGCTTCATCTCTTAACTTCCAGCCAGCTGAGAATCTAGTCTGGGTCATTTCAAAGTGTAGGGGGGCAGGGAACTCCTAAACCTTCACACTGGGGTTGTATTCTGTGACCTGTTTTTCTTTTCCCTCTTTTGTGCATTTTTAGTGCAAACGACTCCTCTTTTGTTTGTTTGTTTGTTTGTTTTTTGTCTTTAAAGACTTGTTTTAGCAGTCTTATTCTGCAGAGCAGCCTGCATGCAAACTTGGTGGAAATCTAGAGCTTTTTGTCTCCTGAGCAAAGAAACAATGCAGACAAATCAGTGAAGGCAAGAACTACGCAGTAGTAATGCTTTGGATGGACCACTTGAAAATAATAGCTTAATGCTGTTAAGCACCATCTCACATGTAGATATTTTCTTGCTTATTGTTCTGTAATTGACCCTTCTTGTTAAGTTGCAAGCTTAGAATAAGCAATCCTAACTAGCTGTCTTTTAACTTATCAATGTTCACATTAATTAGAATGGTTAAGTGGAATACTGGCAGAGGGTTAATTTGTTCAGCATGTTGTCTTCTGAATCAGTTCCTTTCAATCCAAAATTTGGCCTAAAGCAAGTGCACTTAATGCCATTTTTTCAGATGTCTTGAAACAGAGACATGTCATAGGAACACATGTTTGTAACTCTAGCAGTGATGCTGGACACTGTTCTCAGACGGCTATTGTTTTCAGATGAGTAGATGACCAGTGGCTGATTCATAGCCTTACCCCTCCTGCCTAGCACAGAGAAGCCTTTGAGAGCAAACTCACAGACAGTTCACTTCAGGTCCAGGAACAGAAAATCAATTCAGTAGACAACCCTCCAAAAGTGAAAAAATGTGTATGCTAGTTAGTTACATTGATACGCTAGTGCATGTGAGCACACAACAGCATAGCAGTGTCTCTATGGATCCATGTCTATATTGTGCTTCTGCACACCCATCTGATACTAGTGAAAGAAACATGTAGTAGTAAAGTGCTCAATTTTCTGCAGTGGTAGCAAAAAATATGCCATGGAATTAGCCCCTTTGAAAATCATAGAATGGCTTGGGTTGGAAGGGATGCCTCTCAACTAAGACCTGACTACTCAAGACCTCATCCAACCTGGCCTTGAATGCCCTCAGGAAGAAGGCATCCACGACCTCTCTAGCAAACCTATTTCAGAGTCTCATCATCCTCGTTCTGAAGAATTTCTTCCCAAGATCCAGTCCAAACCTATTCTTCCTCTGCTTAAAACCATTCTCCATTGTTCTATTGCTAGACAGCCTTATGAGAAGTCCTTCTGCAGTCTTCCTATAGTTTCCTCTCAGGTATTGGAAAGCAACTATAAGGTGTCCCTGGAGTCTCGTCTTCTCTAGGCTGAACAACCTCAACTCCCTCAACCTATCCTCATAGCAGAGTTGTTCCAGTCTTTGGGTTATCTTTGTGGCCCTCCTCTGTACTCATTCCAACAGCTCTGTGTCTTTATTATGATGGGGACACCAGAACTGGATGCACTATTCTAGGTGAGTGTCACAAGAGCAGAGTGAAGGGGCAGAATCTCCTCTCTTGTCCTGGCTGCATCACTCCTCTTAATGCAGCCTAGGATATTGACTTGTCTTCTGGACTGCACGAGCGCACTACCAGCTCACAGTGAGCTTCTTGTCAGTCAATACACCTAAGTCTCCTCAGTAACTCTGCACCCAGGCTGCACTCGTGCCTGGGATTGGCACAGAAATGTGATCATTCATAACAAAGTCTTGTAGTGAGAGCAGGAAAGGATCTAGGTAACCTGTGCTGACTTCTTCCTCTTTATCAGAAGCGATACATTTTACTCAGACCACAGTGAAACTATTTTATTCCTCAGGAGGCTGCATGCCATGAGCAGTAAGTGAGACAAATATGCTGGGCAGCATCCGAGCCTTCTGTACAGTCCAGGCTGTAGAAAATACATGTCCCAGGGGCCCCATGGAAAGTCTGCTTTCTGTACTGGAGGGTGGGTGAGGAAACAAAGTCCCTTGCTCATCCAACCCAGGGGAAGTCTTTTCACATTTGAACGGTCTGGTGATCAGTAATGCCTTGAGCCTACGAGCTGGCTACTTACCAGTCAGGTATCTCAAAGACTGATTTCTGTTGCAATTTTTGAGCAGCGGATGGCTTCATCTCATGTCTGCTTTGAACCCATGACTAGTTTTTGATAGTCCTTGGGTAACTCTGCCCAAATACAGTGAAGTGCAGAGCAGCAGTTCCTGACCTCACCAACATCTGGCTGAATCCCTGAAGCATGAAATTCAGTCACATTAAGTGTCGCTAAGTGTTACAAGCACTTGGAAGTCAATAGAGGCAATCTTATTCTCCCCTTTTGGCCCTTGCTAGACGGAGATAAGCAGGGAGTGTCAGAGATTATCAAGTGTCAAAGCTAAAAAGCACAGCAGCATCCCTGCCATAGCAGCCTTGACAAAGAGGCTGTTGTTTGGGTTTCTTTCATTCCTTTTAATTTTTTTTCCGTTTCTAGAAAGTAGAGGATAAAAGTGTCATAGATACTGCATCTTTCTCAGATTTCTGGTAAGATCTTACAGGGTTTAAGATGCATTCAGATTGAAGTTAAGTTTAAGCAAACCTTGCTTTTCCATTCATATGAGGACCTAGATAGATAGTTTGTGGGTGGCTGACAATTCAGCTTATCTTGGCAATTCTCTCTACCAAATCTTAGTGCCACCTTGAATATGAATATGTTCTGCTTGTGGAGTGCAGTTTGCATTAGCCTGCATGACACTATTTAAAGACAGAGCATGAAATTGCTTCTCAGTTCTTGCATCAGAGGTGTTACTGAATCAACTTCCCAATGATATGGCAATTCTGAAAAGTATTTTTGCATTGATATATTGATTTCTGATCCAATGGGAAGCAGCCTACATAATGGGAGTATGTGTGCGTGGGCCTGGGTGATGTTTTTGAACCAGAATTATTTTAGATATCTTAGTTAGATGATGTATGGAATACCATATCAATAAATGCATTGAAACATCTTTCCTTTCTTCTTAGGTATCTTTGTGACTTGCTAAAGGAAAGATTTAGCACATTAAAAAAACCAAACAAACAACCCCAACCCACAACAACAACAACAAAATATTTAAAAGTTTTGTTTTGTTTTGTTTTTTTTTCAAAGTGGAAAGTTCATAACTTGATAATTCTAAGTAACTGTTTTGAAGAAAATATTTTTTTCTACTGAGTAGTTTGGGTTTTTTTTTTTTTAATATGTGAAAGGAAGAAGAAGGGTCCATGACAGTCAAAATCGCAGCAAACTGAAAATACAAAGTTATTAAATGCTGGAGCTCAAAATGTTTAAGAGAAAATGGCACAACTTCATGCATGCTTGTTAAGAAAATGCTAAAGGCAAACATGGTGTCCATCATAGAGGCTGGTTAAGAGGAGAGAGTTATCCAAAGATGAGTAATATGAACTAACTCTCTAGCTTTAGCATTCTGAACACAGAGTATGCATAATCATTTTTTCTTTTCCCATTGTAAACTCCCCTTTGCCACAACTGTATTTTCACAGTAAAACAGAAAGGATAGAGAATTGATATTTTTGATCTTCTGTCTGATAGTCACTTACATCACACGTAATTATACTTCAGAACAGAAACTGAGAAACAATGCATAAGGAAGATGGACTGTTTCATGCTTCTGCTGAAAGAAAGGTGAAGCAGTTAAATCAGTGTCACAGCTACAGGTGAAACAGTTACATCATTGTCATCCCAACAGCAGATTTCTTCAGCATAACTCTGAGATCTGTATGCAAAATGCAGTAAGCAAACCATCGCTTGTTGTGATGCTGCCTTTGAGAGGTTCATAAAACAGTTGGTGCACTTCATTTATTTATACATCTTTTTGCTGTAACTGTTATAAATGAAGATGGTTAATCATGCCACCAGCAATCCTGCTGCAACTCCAAAAGCAGCAACAGCACAAGCCTAAACTGGATTTCACAAGGGCACTGAAGCAATAGCACACTGCCTCTCAAAACAGGCCCATTAGTGAAGCAAAAGACCTGTCACTTCTCATTTGAGTGAGACACACCCCAACTTTGGAGCCAAGAGGCTATTTTGAATATACCTTTAATGATTCCGGATCATCCTCCATAAAAATCTGACCATCTGACCTCCACCACTTTCTGGCAGGCAAAGAAGGTGCAAAGTATATAGGGTTAGAGGGCCATGCACACTTTGTGGCTCCTGTTCTGAGCAGTATGCACCTAGCCAGAAGCTGCTAAACAGCTAGATGAGAACAGCAGGAGAACTGCAATTATGTAACAGAGGGAATGCAGGAAAAAATTCCTTCTTCAGGGTGAATGAGGTCAGAGGGGCAAATGTGTGCTATGAACTTTGCTGCAGCAAGAATTGTGCTTCTGACAACTTCAGAAGGAACTTTTCACTCAAATCAGTCTCTTTTAAATTATTTTTTTTTTAATCTTGCACATATAAAAGTAAAAACTTGAGGCATTTAAGTGATTTTTAGATGAGACTAATTTGGAATTTTCATTGTGAGATTAGTTCAAAATCTTGCTTAAAATCACAATGAAACTTCTGTCTCCCTCATGCTTTTGCAGGGGTGATGTTCCTTGGATGATAACAAGGGATGTCTCTGACATATATGGAGACATTAATTTAAACTACCATGTTGGTAAGGTATGTTGATCTTTTGTTTGAAAGCTTCTTACTGGTATGTAGTTGCCCAGTAGCTTGTGATAATCCATTTGCAGCCCCAAGTGAAAACACCACCGTGATGTGAAAGCTGTGTACACCCTGAAGTGATAAGGACAGTTCTTATTTTCTGATAATAAGCCATACAGCTTCATCTGATGATGCTCTGACTAAATTTACTACAAAAATGTTTTCATTTGTCTTATGCTTTCCTAGGTCATCATAATGATTACTTAATCTCACTTAAAATTCAATGCCATCACCCTGTTCCCAGCTCTTGGATTTGGCCCTTGTACCAGGTTAGAGTGGATCCCTCCCCTGGCAGGATAAACTCACCACGACACGTGTTGTTTTTTTGTGAAATCAGGAAAAACAATTGTATTTCTTATAGTTTAAACTAAATATAACAGTATAGGGGAAAATGACAACTACTACAAGAATATAATAACCGGAGGGAAGACAGGGAAGGGGTCAAGCAGCAGCAAAAGGAGCAAAAAGCAGCAGCAACAAAAACAGCAGCAGGGGAAGATAGCAGCAGGCACAGGTGAAGCAGAGGAAGCAGCAAGGGGAAGGTCCAAGCTGTGCTTCCAGACATAAAGCTTTTGATGCTCCAATGAGATTATATTAACTTATCCATTGCTATCCCCAGAATGTTTACCTTACGGCTTCCACCTCTAAGTTTTTCTCTGTTTTGAATTTTTTTATGTCTGAGATAGGAATCTAACTCAAGCGGCCGCAGCCCTGCATTGCTCTGCTGGAGTAAAAGGCTGTCTAATCTGAGGGCTCTGTTCATGTGTAGCTGCTTACAAGCCATAATCAGGTCACATCTTAACCTTCTCTTTGATAAAATAAATAGATTAAGTGCTTAAGCTTTTCACTCTAAGGCAGATTTCCAAACCTTGAATAATGCTATTTAGCTGTTCTCTGAACCATTTCCAAATTGTCAGGTCTACATTTTAAAGCTGATACTAGCACTGACCACTTAATTTCAGTGGTGATCTAACTAATGTTACATGAAGTGCAAGTATTATCTCACTATATATAGAAGCCAGAGCTGCATTAGCTGCAGACTCTGCAGATGTTCCTTTCTGCTTGGTTAGTAACCATGATCATGGAGTCCTCTTCAAAATCATAGCTCTCTGTGATAAGATGCCCCTTTCATTACACTGGCCCTCTTGCTTTCTTTTTGAAGATGTGACTTTGTATTTGGCAGTGGTCCAGGTTTTTCTCAGGAAAAATCTGTTTTTATGCAGTTGCTGATACAGTTAATTTTTGCTCAGTAACTAAGAGCTAAGGCCATGTCCTAACACTGGACATACTCTCCCTGCATCCTGGGATGCGTTAAGAAGAATTTGGCCCTCAGGCCAAGGGAGGTTTTTCTCCACCTCTGATCTGCACTAGTGAGGCCTAATCCAGAGTACTCTGTCTAGTTCTGGGCTCCCTGGTTCATGAATGACAAGCAACTACTGGAGAGAGTCCAGTGGAGAGCCACTAAAACATTTAGTGGACTGGAACATCTGCCTTACAAAGAGAGGCTGAGAGAGCTGGGGCTGTTTAGCCTGGAGGAGACTGAGGAGTGGGATTTCATTAATGCTGATCAACATCTAAAGGGTGAGTGTCAAGCAGAATGGAGGCAGACTCTTCTCAGAGGCGTCCAGTGACAGGATAAGGGGCAACTGGCACAGAAGGTTCCATGTAAACGCTGGAACAGGCTGCCCAAAGAGCCCAGAGTTGTGGAGTTGTCTTCTCTGGAGACATTCTAAACCCACCTGGATGATGTAAATCCTTTTTACTCTGGATGATCCTGCAGAGCAGGGTCACCTAGATAGTATCTAGAGATCCCTTCCAACCACTTAGCATTCTGTAAGTCTGTGATTCCCTGCTGGGTAGTACTAAACAAGTGCTTCAGCGAACTCCTCAGTGCTGGAAAGAGGGCGAGTTCGGTGCATGAGCTGAGTGAGTGGAGTCCAAGTGGAACCCTGCTAAGATCAGGCTTGGGAAATAGCTGAAACCTTTGTTGTATGTAAAGCAAACTGAAATATAAGGCTAATCCCCACAATGATAAGTTCTTGTTCCTAATTGAAAGGGCTTTGCAGTCCCTAAGTAGCAATTCTACATTAAATTCAGCAAAAGAAGTTTCCAGGTGCCCAGCAGTGGATTTTTGGAAGCTTTAGCATTTAACTGATTTTGCTCACACTGAGTTTATGCTCAGCTTTAGAGAAGCTCATTGTAGTCAGCAGCAAAGGCAGTTCAACAGCTTCAGTGCAGAGCTCCATGCATGATAATTTTCTCTGCTGAGAAGTGCAGAGCTCCATGCCAACAGGGTTATATTGAGTTTCACACCTGCTATGGGTTCACTTAGAGCTAGCTCCTCTATCTCTGCCATGTACATTAGACCTCCAGGCTCTTTTGAAGATCCAACCTGTGATGCAATTTGAGATTAAGAAATTTATTCTGGCATTTATGCATTGCCGAGTCCTTTAAAATCTATTTTTAAATGTTTAGTGATTATTAAAATGAATCTCTTTGAGGACTTTATATTGATGCAGGGTGAGGAGATAGACATCTATATCCACATGCATGTGTAAATATACACAGCACACTTCTTCAAAACCCACTGATTTTATAGCCAGTAGCATACTCAGTTTCAAAGAGCCATAATAACACTCGCAGGTCCCACAGGCAGCCTTCTGTTGAACTGTTATTGTCATAGCACTGTGACTGTGCAGTACTTGATATTCTCAGTGTGGGCAGAGGTGGTAATGACATTGAAGCAAACACTTAGGGTGTTTAGTCAGCTGTGTATTAAATGCTATGTATCAACATACTTTATTGTTTGAAGATTTACTTTCTTGCTGGTGCTAATGTGCAGTGGCCTGTCTTTAAAAGGATATATTACATGTCTGTCTGTCTGTGTGTGTATATATATATATATATATGCAAGAATATGCCAAAAGTGAAATAAATATATATGTGAAATATTGGTGGGCTTGTAATTCTTTAGAGGAGGAGAGAGTTTAGATTCACATTATTAAGTCACAACAGTGCCAAATATGAAGCTGTTTGAAAGTGAGTCTGAAACAGATAAAACTTAACTGTATTAATTTATTCAGATTTGATCAAAGAGGGCTGGAGCACCTTCCCTATGGAGACAAGCTGAGAAAGCAGGGGTAGTTCAGCCTGGAAAAAAGAAGGCTCCAGGAAGATCTTATAGCAGCCTTCTAGTACCTGAAGAAGGCTTACAAGAAACTGGGAAGGAACTTTTTACACAGGCTTGTAGTGTGTGATGGTTTGGGAGTTCCCTGCCCCCCACACTTGTAAAATGACCCAGACTAGAACTCAGCCAGCTGGAAGTTAAGAGATGAAGCTCTATTTACAGCTCAGCACAATGTACAAGCAGAGATATACACTATAGACAGGAATAGTTACAGAGATATACAAGGTAAAGGGAATACAGAAACACAACTCCCCTCCCAGAAATCAGAGACCCCAGGAGGGGCTCCCAACCACCCTTCCACCTTCTCCCCACCCCTACACCTTGCCCCAAGGTTTGCCTTACGTGCAAGGTGAATTTTGAGGATCGACTGGGGAGAATTGGAAGGAAAAATTGGTTAGTGAAGTTATTCAGCAGAGAGGAGAAGCCAGAGCTAGACCGCGCTAGACACTGTGCCCTGTGACACCCACTGCCAGCTCGAGACACTCTCTTATCTTTTTGTTTTGGTTCTTTTTTTCTAAACATCTCAGCAAGCCTATGAGTGAAGCAGACATCACCATTGTTTTCCTTCACAGCCTATAGTATAATTTTCTCTATTAAAATATTCCAATTAACCCAAACCAGCACATAGTGAGAGGGAATGGACTGAGGCTTGAGGAGGGCAGATTTAGAGTGGCTGTTAGAAAGAAGCTCTTTCCTATGAGACTTGGTGAGACAGTGGAACAGCTTGCCCAGGGAAGTCGTGGGTACATCATCCCTGAAAGTGTTTGACTGGATGGATGAGGCTTTGGGCACCCTGGTCTAGTGGAAGGAGCCCCTGCCCATGACAGGGGGATTGGAACTAGGTGATCTAACTCAAAACCTTCTATGAATCTATGAATTATACAGGTCCAAAGTACAGGACTTTATGAACAAAACCAAAACCAGAGTCAGCAGAATGTGCTTTATCTTTATTGAAAGATTTGTTTGTGTTGTAATGCAATTTCCTTAGTTATCTCTGAACAACTGGAGTGAAGGATGTGTTTTCTGGTCACATAGCTAGTGGCAGAGAAATACCAGCATTAAGAATATTAACAGATTTTGGATATAGATTCAGTGATCTATGCATTACCTGAATTTAGATAGGAGCCATGATGCTTATATCTACTAGTACTTTGTCATTACTTGTGAGTGTGCTAGATCTCTTGTATGTAAAAGTGAGCTTCAGAACTGCAGGACTGCCTTTCCTGACATCTCTCTACTGAAAACTTTAATCCTCTCTCAGGGAATCACGTGAGATGTGGCTAAGCAAAACATTGGCATTTTGATGAAGCAGAACTGTTTCCTGTGTTGATTAGCTGAAAACATAACATTTTACTAATTTATGCCATTTAACCTTAAAAAGAGCTGATGTGATTGTGCTTTCCATCCTGCTGAGTGAGCTGGGGAAACCAGTGCTGTAAATGGTCTGTTGTGAAGAGGCTGAGATGCCCAGGTGCTGCTGGGGTGTGAGAGGACACACTATAACTAGTACTGTGGGAAGCTTTCTGGTAATTCCTGCATCTAGGACTAGGCTGTGTTCTTGCTTCTGTCTTTGGAAGGTGAGGAATGGCTGCTTTTGAAAGCAGGGTTTGAACTAGGTGAAACTGCAGTTGTATAGAGAAGGACTAGATGAACCCAAAAGTAGCATTTTAAAACTATTTTATAGGTGTTTTTTTTTTTTTAAGAGAGTATCTATTTTGTAGGTGTCTTTGGACCTATAATAAATCTGAGTTTAGTTTTGCTAGCCCAGTGAGGGTTTGGGTGTGAAATATGTACCTTGCATCTAGTGGAGCTTCTCTTAGTAAGACTGTGAGTATTTTCCTTCATTTTAATGCTTGTATTATTTGAGGTTTTTTTCCTGGATGTGATATAGGGAGGAGAGATCTGATGAGGAGTTCAGAGATGTGAGAAATGGCCGAAGCTGTTGGCTTGGCTTTATTTGCACTTCAAGGTGATTTTTGAGCTGTGTTTTTCAAGAAGATTTGGCATCTGGCACTTCTGAGGTATGCTGGCTTAGTCTTTTTGGATTAAAAGGCAGATGTCCAAAGACTGTCCACCTTGCTTACCTACCCCAGATAGGTTGTATGTGAGTGAGAGAGGCAATAGTACTTTTTAAACAGTGACATTTGTGGAATCTAGGGGCAAAAGTTTCTACTTGTGAAGCTAAACTAATTGTAATGAAACTGCATATGGTCAGTGAACAACTTCTGAATAATGTGTCTGAGTAAAATATGCTTTCAAAATAGTTTTAGAAGCCCTGCAAGCCATCTGCTCCCTAAAAATGTTGAGTTTTACGTGGCAGCATAGGTATATGTTCGGTAACACACGTGCTGGGTGTGAGCACTTTTTTGGATGCTCAGCTCTGTACCATGTTTCTTCTGACACATTTCCACTATAATGTTAGGTCCTGAAGGGACTGTGGTCCCTTCTACTGAGGACAAGGTGTGTGTTAGATAGATTATAAAGTTTACAGGAACAGATTTTTATCAGCCTGTTCATTAGTCATACAGACACATCAAAGTCTTTCCCCTAATGAATAACTGTCTGCTTTCTCTTCCTTCTCATTGACTGGGAGTAAGCAGTGAACACTTAAGTTTACAACCCCCTTGGATATACCTTGTGGAAAAGAAAAACTATGTCCATCAACAACTGCACTTGAGCTTTTGTCAGAAAACCTGGTCATCTTTTTTTCCATCCTTTCTTGTTCTCAGCAGGATGCATTTTGCTTTCTTCACCTTATGGTCAACTGTAATCATTGAAGTATTTGCTCTGAGCAGTAGTGGTGGAGACAACAATACAGCTGATTTGCACAGGGGTTTCTCACTCTTCTATAATGCTGTCAATTTGCTGCATGAATTGCATTTGGAGTAGTGGTTTTATAAGGGCCCTTTATGAAGCACCTTTACCTCTAGATTTGCACTGAATCTTGAAAACTACAGCTAGTCCATGGTAAATTATTTTCTTCCTCTGCTCAGTGGTCAACAAGTATATAGGAAACACTTGAAAAGTGCCTGATTGTACAAATGCCAATGGTAAATATTCATCCCTTAAATATATATATTTTAGAGGAAAAGGGCATTTTTGAAATGGAAAATGAGAGAATTACAAGAAAAAAATCATTAACCCTGTTAGCTCTTTACAAGGCTGGCTTGGCTGATGAAAATTCTTCTGCTAAGAACCCTTTCTTTTGGCAATCATGCCCATCATATTGATAGCATTTCACTCTATGGATAAAAGGAATGGGACTGTTAATTTTTAATAATATAGAATCCAAGGTTGATGTCCCTGGACTACTACTACACACCAAAATATCAACGGTAGTTTAAGGGATTCTTACTCTAAAGTTTTGGTAATTTGACAACATGGAGAACAAAGAATGAATCATCTCTTTTCCTTTCTGCTGTTATATGTATTAATCATAGAATCACAGAATGGTAAGGTTGGAAGGGACCTCAAGGATCATCCAGTTCCAACCCCCTGCCATAGGCAGGGACACCTCCCACTAGCACAGGTCACTCAAGGCCTCCTCCAACCTGGCCTTGAACACCTCCAGGGAGGGAGCAGCCACAACCTCCCTGGGCAACCTGTGCCAGTGCCTCACCATCCTCACTGTAAAGAACTTCCTCCTAACATGCAGTCTAAATCTCCCCTCTGCCAGTTTAAACCCATTGCCCCTTGTCCTGTCATTGCAAGACCTTGTCAATAGTCCCTCCTCAGCCTTCCTGTAGCCCCCTTCAGATACTGGAAGGCTACTCTAAGGTCTCCTGGAAACCTTCTGTTCTCCAGACCGCAGAACCCCAACTCTCTCAGCCTGTCCTCACAGCAGAGCTG
>VWYK01118654.1:5271-21378 GCA_013399775.1 Semnornis frantzii | reverse complement strand
CAACCTCCATGAGGACACCACAGCATCAGAG
The DNA here is from genome assembly GCA_013399775.1 of Semnornis frantzii. NCBI lineage: Eukaryota > Metazoa > Chordata > Aves > Piciformes > Ramphastidae > Semnornis > Semnornis frantzii. The sequence goes on along the minus strand of VWYK01118654.1, from coordinate 21,347 downwards.
CTACAGCAGTCTCTGTGAGGACACCACAGATTTACCATTCATCAGAGCTACAGCAACCTTCATGAGGACACCACAGATTTAGCATTCATCAGAGCATGGGATATTTATTGCAGCTGGTCAGAGCTGGATGAGGACAGGCCTGTCAATACCTTTGCCATGTGCTTTGACATTCATTTTATACCTGGATGGACACAGGACAATTGGGCTTTTAAAGAGATCTGCTGGGATAGGGAATTAACTCCCAGCAGAGTTTTTTGGGGGAGGGGGTGTGTCCACATTCTTCTGAAACCGTGATAAACTTCTGACACTTCTATGCCTTGATAACATCAATATGCTCTAGTAAATATCTGCTCCATTTGCAGTGCCCTCATCAGCTCCAAGCGAAGCCTGACTGATGCTCTCTGTTATATTTCGCCTCTATTTCCAGCTCAGCTCACAAAATGCCCACAACTATTTTGGCTGCTGTTGGGATAGAGCAGCAGCTGGAGGCTGTGGCAAGGACTGGGAGTGGGGTGTGATGCAGTATTACACTCCCCTCCCACAGTGACACAGTGTGCACTAGGATGGCCATTTGGGTGCCATGAGTCACAGTAAGATGAGTGAAAGCTGATTTTTCACCTGGGGATCACAGGGAAAGGTTCAGCCTGAAACCTCTTTTCTTCTGCCTATTGATAGAATTATAGACTGGGTTGGGAGGGATCTTAAAGATCATCTAGTTCCAACCCTCCTGCTATGGACAAGGACCCCTTCCATTAGGCCAGGCTGCTCAAAGCCCCTGGTCTCGAACACCTCCAGGCAGGTGACATCCACAACTTCCCAAGGCAAACGGTGTCAGTGTTTGACCACCCTCATAGTGAACAAGTTCTTCTTAATACCTAATCTAAATCTTTCAGTTTAAAACTCTTACCCCTCAACTGGTCACTACACTCCCTGATGAACTTCCCAACTTTCCTGTAGGTCCCCTTTGAGTACTGAAAAGCCACAAGAAGGTCTCCTTGTAGCCTTCTCTTCTTGAGGCTGAAGAACCCCAACTCCCTCAGCTTGTCCTCACAGCAGAGGTGCTCCAGCCCTCTGATTATCTTTGTGGCCTTCTCTGGACCTACTCCCACAGCTCAATGTCTTTCTAACACTGGGGGGCTGAGAGCTTGAAGCTCCTTAAATTATTTATTTTTTTTCTTTTTCTGCTTTCTTCAAATTTTTAGGAGAAAAAATAATGAAAAATCAGGATACACAATAGAGGTTAGACCGTGGATATGCCCCAAATTTAGACTCTATTTGGTCTACATTTGTGGTGCTTAAGAGGAAAACCAAGAATGAAATATTTCTAGGAGCACTACAGATCCAGTCTCTAGTTTCTTGGACTCTCCACACAAGAAGTAACCTCTACCATTCGTTTTATCTAGCAGGGGAAACCTCCTCTCTGTTCTGACTCCAATATGCTCAGTGAGAAGTCCCAAGGGCAAGATGGGCACTTCCAGCTTCAAAGTCCTGCCCACTCTCTGCCCCTTGGCATAGCAAACAGCGAAACAGGGAAAAGCAAGAGTCTCCTTTACAGCCTTCTGCCCCCTTCTACAAGCCTCAGTTTTGCCATTGTAGTCTCTGACCCACTGATCCACAGGCAGTCTAAAACACTAAGCAAATTCTAGGGAAAAAAAAAAAAAAGATGTAATGCATTTTTAAAAAGACGAAAGAAAGTAAGCAGAAAAAAACCCCAACAAACCCAAACCCCAACGTGATAGGAATAAACTACTGCCTAAAATATCTGCTAGAAAGCAGCAAAAGGCACATAAAGCCGCCAGCAAGAGCATGAGTGGGAGCAATTTATATGTGCCTGGCTACCATCCAAGTATCACACAGGATAGTAAGAGACAGTAAGGCTGAGCAGAACATCAACAAACCTGGAGGATTTCAGCAGGGACTAAAATGTTTTTCCACCATAGAGAAAACGCTGTTTTTTTCAAACACTTTGTACAACTGGTAGGAAAGCAGATAGAGTGATTTAAAAATATGAGGTGCTGGAGATTTATACTTTGCAGCTGGTTTTGAAAACATTAGGCAAAGCACCCTAGATGGTACATGAAACACGAGTAATTCTGGATGGAAATGGCTGTTGAAAGAAGAGATTCTTCAAACGAGGAAGCTGAAGAACTCATAAGCTCAGGATTTCTAGCAGGAGATACAGATGGGGAAATGGAGCAGATCATCAGGTTTTCATTTCAGGACTATTTGCTGACTCCCTTAAAAACAAAGGCACACTTTGCCCAAACAGTGCCCATGGCAAACTCAAGATGCTCCAAGTGTGGCAGTACAAATCAGTGCTAGTGAAGCCTGCAGAAATATCTCATCCCTCCACCTCCCACTACCTATCGCTGGCTTTCTGAGACGCTGCGCTGGAAGGCCTGCAGTGGAAGAGTGCAGATGAAAGGCTATCTTCAGCATCCCAAGGACAGCTTTACCAAGAAAAGCCTTTTTGCCAATAATTCTACACTAACCAGAAGATTTTTACACATATTTTTATGGATCTGCCCTATGAAGAGAGACGAAGAGCCCTGGGGCTGTTTAGTCTGGAGAAGACTGAGAGGAAATCTGATCAATGTCTATAAATACCTGAGGAGTGGGTGTCAAGTGGCTGGGGCCAAGTTCTTTTTGGTGGTCAGCAGCAATAAGACAAGGAGCAACGGCTACAAAGTGGACAATAGAAGGTTTCACCTCAACATGAGGAGAAACTTTACAGTAAGGGTGACAGAGCACTGGAACAGGCTGCTCAGAGAGACTGTGGAATCTCCTTCTCTGGAGACTTCCCAAACCCACCTGGATGCATTCCTGTGTGGACTACCCTGGGTGATCCTGCCTTGGCAGGGGGGTTGGACTTGATCTCTGGAGGTCCCTTCCAACCTCCAAAGTTCTGTGATTCTGTGATATATATATTTCTTAATTTGTGATTCCAGGCAGGGATTACCAGAGGAAACACAGAGTGAAGATGTATCTGGAAAACATGCATTTCTGAAAGTCTTGCAGTGATGAGCTATTGAACCTGACAGTAGATTGGACCGAAATCTGGATAGGCCTTCAACAGCTGTGCATCTTGGTGATGAAGTACTGGAGAGAAGCGAGATGTGAATATTCTTGCTGGGAAATAAATTCCCAGAGATAACTGGCTAACTTTTTTTTTTTTTTTTCTGGGGAACAAGGTTTGGCTGCTGCAGCTGTGGGGTGCAGGAGGNGCTGCAGCTGTGGAGTGCAGGAGGCCCACAGAAGCACAGGCAGAAGCTAATTGTTATTGAGCTGAGCCACATGAGATAAAAACTAAAGACCTTTGTCTTCTATGCTCCTGCTTATTGGGGTAGGGCTCTGAAGCCATAAAGCTTTTGTGAGGGAGGTCCAGGTAGCTGGGTGTTTTTAATTGCTGTTTAAGCAGTTTTGCTCTCCAATAAAGCAAACCATTTCCCAGGGAGTTCTGCACCGTGAAGGGCTTGCTCCAAGACATGCTGAAGTCAGGGGTAGATTTTGGCAGTCAAAGACTTCTAGTGACTTCATCAGGCTTTGGATCAATTTGGGACTGAATCACCCGTCCCAAATAGTAACATATTCTTCAGATATTACAGGAGAAGGAGCAATCTGGATTTCTGTACATTGCTCTGCTGATGCTTCCTGGGGCTGGTCAGAAGAGATGACATTTGTGAATAAGGTGGCAACGGGCTGATGGGCTCCATCCTCAGCTCTGCTAAAGGGATGCCTGCTTAAAGTATGAGACATCTTCAAGACAGAAGCAAAAGCCACCAGAAGGCAACTTCTGCTGTGGTCCTCTTAAGTACAAGAAGCTTGCTGACATATTAGTATGTTCAATCTGGGGATCAGCCTCATCTCCCAAGTACACAAGAGATAGAACAAGAAGAAAGGGCCTCAAGCTGCACCAGAGGAGGATTAAATTGGACATTAGGAAAAATTTCTTTACTGAAAGAGTGGTCAGGTATTGGAACAGGCTGCCCAGAGAGGTGGTGGAATTGCCACTTTAGAGGTGTTCAGAAAATATGTAGACATGGGACTTTGGGACATCATTTAGTGGTCATGGTACTGTTGGGACTTAATGATCTTAGAGATCTTTTCCAACCTTAATGACTCTATCTGCCTGTCATCATCAGAGCACACATCCTGAAATACATCATCCACTTGTTTGCTGCAGAGATAATTATACCCACTAGAAAAATATCATCATGTGCAATATCCTTTTCATTAAACTAGCCTGGTGCACTTAGCATGGAGAAGTGTAGCAGCTCCCCTGAATCATGCTTGCAAACACATTTACTTGATTAGAAATTAGCTGCCATGCCAGAATGAATAAAAGTAAAGCAAACAGAAAATCTGCTGATGTTGCTCTAATCTTAACTGCTTTGGACAACTCTGATCCCTCCACTTACAACAGCAAACAGTGTTAATTACATAGAAAAATAACTCAGACTGATTTGTTTCTTTTAGGAAAAACTAAGTAAGCTCTTTCTAGCTGATTTATGTTTCATTAGAAGCATGATGTTTGGATGATCACATTCTTTATATGCAAATAATTTCCTTTGTATTTTATTGCTGTTGGGCAGAGGAAGCAGCGTTTGAAACTCTTCAGAAATTACACACCACAGCTATTCCTAAGTCTTGCTGAAATATGGCATGAAAACAAGATTTTTCCATCTTCTGTGATAAGGGTTTTTTTGTTTTTTTTTTTTTTTTTTTTAATTTCTTAAGAAAAGGATCCAAGCATCATAGATTGAGCACAGATGGAGAGAAGCAGACTGAAGCAGGTTTTGAACTTAGCGCTCAGAAATTGAATAAAGCAAATCCCAGCCAAGCAGGGCACTGAAAAAAGAAACAACAAACCCAAACAGATCTTCACAGAGAACAAAAGAGTAGAGCACGAATCTTAAAGGGGACACGATGAAGAATTGTAGTTATGGTACAGAATAGATTTTTGCTGTCCCTAAAGCATCCCAGGGGCACACAACTATTCTGATGCCCCACGCAACAGACCGATGGTGATGCTGTAGGTCCTATGAACTATAAGGTCCTCTTAGGTCAAGTTCTCAGGAGCCAGTCCTCTACATTGGGATATAAAGTGGCATGCCAGCTTTTATAAAGGTATCAAAAGCATTCCAGGAGGTGTCAGCGAACAAGGCAAGACTGTTCTTGTGATGAAGAAAGCTGGGGAGGACTATTTACAAAGGGACAAGGGGCAATGGTTTGAGACTAGAGCAGGGCAGTTTTAGATTGGACATTAGGAAGAAGTTCTTTGCTATGAGGACGGTGGAACATGGGAACGGGTAGCTCAGGGAGGTGGTGGAAGTCCTGTCCATGGAGACATTCAAGGTCAGGCTTGATGGGGCTCTCAGCAATCTGATCTAGGTATGGATGCCCCTGCTTACTGCAGAGGAGGTTGTACTACATCCTCATTTGTAGAGATTTCAAAAGTAAAATACTCAGGGTAAAAAAATCAAATCCCCTTTGGACAGCTGGTGGTTTATAGCCACCTGTGTTCTTAACAGAGTTGGCTGATTAACCAAATAATTTGTGCTGAATCAAGAGATGTTGTTCAAGGAGACTGTGCTTGTTCTTAGCACAGAAAGCAGAGTGTGAAGCTGCTAAAGGAGAAGAGGAAAACCAGAACACAGACCACACTTGGATGAATGAAACTGAGATAAAGGAACATTTCAGCTACTTTTCCAACATCAAACTCCCAAGTCTGCTACCCTGCCTTGAGCAGCACTCAATCCTGAGGGTACCACATTTTAGCTCACCATGAATCAACTCTTTAAGGAACTTCTTCCAAATAACTCCCCAACTGGTTGGGGAGACCCTCAAGTATTTATCCCTCCTGGTGGCCTCTTAATAAGGAGGATCTTATTGCTCTGCAGTGTGGCAAACTGCTAGGGAAAGACAATGATGCTGTCCTCACCTGTGCCTCATCATAAGCAGTGTCATACAGAGTCCCTAATGTGTTTGCTGTTCAGCAATATAATGAGCTGGATTTATATTTCAGAAAACCACACAAAAAGCTCCTTTCTGTTAACAAAATCAGCATTTGGCATACTAAGGACTCAGCTGAAGAAAAGGTAAGAGCCCAAAAAACACATTCCAGAACTTAAGATACCTGTTAATGGCCATGATTTGAAAGAAGGTATCAGTATCAAGTGGTACTTAAGAAAAGAGCAAGTGAAGGAGTGGAAGTGTTGTTATAAATCCCTTTTTTCTTTGGTGGCATCCAACCTATTTAAGTTCTTGAGAACTTCAGAGAGTTGCTTCCCCAGCTCCTCCTCTTGCCATGTCCCTATGCATTTTGGTATCTCAGTATTTCTAACAGTCAGTGCTTTCATTTTGAGGGTCCTTTGGACAGGAATAAATATGATATTAGGAGTGGCTTCCTAGAGAAGCTCAGGGATAGGTCTGAGCATCTTCACAGAGGATTTGCTTTAAACATTGCTCTAAAACTTACAGTGGTGGCAGGAGAGACCAAGATTTTCAGAATTATTAAAGACAGTTTCTTCAGGTACATGACTCTTCAAGAATCATGGAAACAATCTTCTTCCCAATTACCTAAGATCCCAGATTCCTGCAAACCCCCTTATCAGAGCTTCTGGCTTCAATGTGTTTATTTTGTTGCCAGAGCTAGGCAGCAGAGGTTCTAACCCATTGCTGAGGTGTTTATAGGAGAATATAATCTGCACGAAGGAAGATTTGTTCTCCAGACTGTCTGCACTTTCTCTTGAGAGTTGGCCAAAGAAGGGAGTATGCAGGCGGTGGCTGGGGGAAGGACAGAGGAAGTGGAGCCCGTGAGAAAACACTCTGCTCTACTATAAGATTACTCATCACTAGGAAAATAGAAAGGTAGCACTTCTGAGGAACAAATTATCAGGTTTTGAGGGTCAGACATGAGAAGCCACTTTCTAGTCAATGAAAATATTCTATAAACACTATAAGCAATGTCTTAACTGACAAATAGCACAGAGAATATTGAGACAAAAAGCATCTTTGGAAAGGAAGGTGCTTGCAACACACCGTGTCCTAAAATCAGCTCTCTTGTGTAAAGCTACCAGTGCCAATCTCTTCCTCGAGTTGGGATGCTAAAAATGGCTCTGTTTATTCAGTAAACTGAAACTGTTGCTGGTCTCATCTTACTTTGTATTTTTAGAGTAAAATACTTTGCCTACGCTTTTCAGAAGTGTAAAAAGGCTCTGATTTTATGTAGCAGTAACCCTTGAATTGCTGCTCAAAATTCACCAGTAACCAGAGTGTGCTGCTTGTGCTATCAGCAGAAGATGATGTGGGACTGGGAAGAAACTTCTGATGTGTAGAGTTGGGGTGAGAGCTCAGAAACAACCAGGATTTGTGAACTAGTCACTGACTCCAATTCTCCAGAGGTTACCTTGATAGCAGTGAACTGAGATATCAGTGAACTGATGGAGAGCAGTGAAGGGGAAAAGGACCTGGGAGTCCTAGTGGATGGAAGGTTGGCCATGAGCTGGCAATGTGCTCTCGTGGCCAAGAAGGCCAACGGCATCCTGGGGTGTATTAGAAGGGCTGTGGTTAGTAGGTTGAGGGAGGTTCTCCTGCCCCGTTGCCCTGGTGAGGCCACATCTGGAGTATTGTGTTCAGTTCTGGGCCACTCAGTTCAAAAAGGGCAAAGAACTGTTGGAGAGAGTCCAGCACAAGCCCACAAGGATTATTAAGGGAGTGGAACATCTTCCTTATGAAGAAAGCCTGAGGGAGCTGGGGCTCTTTAGTTTGGAGAGCAAGAATTTGAAAGGTGACCTCATTAATGTTCATAAACACATAAAGGGTGAGTGCCAGGAGGCTGGAGCCAGGCTCAGCTCAGTGATGCCCAAAGACAGGACAAGGGGTGATGGGTGGAAGCTGAGGCACAGGAAGTTCCATGGAAATGTGGGAAAATTTCTTCACTGTGAGCCTGGAACAGGCTGCCCAGGGGGCTTGTGGAGTCTTTCTCTCTGGAGATACTCAAAACCCACCTGGATGCAATCCAGTGTGATCTGCTACAGGTGGTCCTGCTCTGGCAGGGAGGGTTGGACTGGATGAGCTTTCGAGGTCCCTTACAGCCCCTGACATTTTGTGATTAGAAAAGGGCTTGCCTTGGCAGGAAAGAATTCCTAATGCTCTGCACAGAAACCCACTTTTGTCACACATTTTTCTTAATTACACTGAGAAGTAAAACAAACTGGCAACACCAGCAAGGGGCCATTTCATCACTATTACACTTGTGGCATTTTAAAGCAATTTTTGTTTGTTTGAAGAATTTTGCCCTGATTGTGCAGCTCGAGCTCTAGGGAACCAGCTGCTCAGGCTGTAGGAAGTGGGGGAAGTGACAGGGTTGATTTATGCCTTCTTTCTTTCCATTCTAATTGGGAAAGTGATTTTGATAAGCAAACAACTATATACTGCAGCTAATTATTTTTCCTTTCCAAATGTCCTTTTCCCCAAAGAAAAACATCTTTTTCTATGAGCTCCCTCAAAGGCTATGGAAATATGACATCTCTGCTTAAGTATTCACTTAGCTCCATCTCTTTCATGTGGATTTTCATGATTCTTAGAAGACTAATCTGAAAAATTGTCATCTACAGACGTCTCCTTTGAATTCTGTTTGAAGCCAACAATAGAAAGAGGCAAGCTCTGACAGGTCAAAAACTGGAAACTGCTATGAAAAAGCCACTTCAGTAGCATGTGATTAAATCAGTAATACAATATAAAACACAATATGCATGCTACCAAATCACTGCCTCTTATGCTGCCACTATTCTCCAAAGGAAAGTGAAGACACAGTTTTCAGGAACAACAGCAGCTGATGTTATGCAATAAAAGAGAAACCTTCACAGCTATCTTTGACTGTTTCCCACCACTTACACACAGCTTGTGCTCATAATCTCTGTCTGAATGCTGTAGATCAACAGCAGGCAAAATTTCAGATGCAAGAAGAACTATCCAATGAGGTCGGCAAAGAAGTGGCAACAACAGATGCTGTGCTTATATAGGAAAGCAATTTCTTGAAGACCCTAAAAATTATGAGAAACAAATAGAAGCCCAAAGTTACAAACACACAGGTTGATGTAGTTTTCAGGTCACCCTCATAAAATGACCTGCCTGTAACTTGCTGCTTGACTAAATGAAGGATGGTAAGATGGATATGTACCTCTCCTTCTAAGAAGGAGCTCAGTAGGACACTGGGAAACAAACAAATTATGTTGCAGGAGAGTAGAATACACCTGGCCACGGACTGTTGCAGAGTGCAAGACCTCAATCAGTGGAAAACTTCTGGAGCAGTGCTTATTTTAGAAGTGAAGAGGATTCAGAAAGGCCTGAAGGTGAAAAAAAGTTGTAAAAGGATGACCTAAAATGCTACTAGGCAAGGCAGAAATGGGAACTGTGATGGATGTAGCCGAAGGAGTTGTTAAGAAGCAGAGACTGGATATGGCTGAGACTTGAGAACAGAGAGCTGAGAATGGTGGCCTTGGTTCAGCACTTTTGTTGTTGCTATTAACAACTTCTTGCAAAAATATTTGGCTTATTAAAACACCCAAGCCATTGGAAATCATCTCTTCCTGAGAATCTTCAGCAGGAGGTGTAGATGTGAGCCTTGAAACCCCTCTGCCTGCCCATGGCTCCCCAGCTACCAGGCCAGCATTGGCAGCACTGAGAGTGCACCCAGATGTGCAAAATGCCCGTGGAGCCATTTGGTATTCACGAGGCTAGAGCCAAGCAATTAAAATTTGTGGTTGACTCTTGTTGTAGATAAATGAGACAAGACTTGAAACGCATGGAAATTTTCAAGTTAGGACAGTGTCCAAAAGCTACAGTCTTTGGCCCAGCATTGCCTCAGGATACAGCTTTTTTTATTTCTCTCTCTCTAAAATATTACAAAGGTCAGATATTTATTTTTTTAACCCTTTCCTCTAAACTAACGGAGTACTGGTAGATGAACAAGGGAGCTTGGAATGCTTTTCTCTCCTTGCATGATGCCAGGAAAGTGAAGTTTAGGGTCTTGTCTCTAATATAACTTTTATCAGAAGCTGCTATAGAAGACAATATCCCCCTTTCCTGTTAACTGAATCCTCTGGATTTTAGAAGAATTTGCTTATCTTCATTTACTGCAGCCCCACCTTCAGGAAATAATGTCTCTGTGACCAGACACAACTGTCTTCCATCTCCACTTAAAAATAAGGAACAAGCTGGCAAGAAGAGAGGGATTCTTTCCTTCTAAGTGAATCAATGATACCAAAAGTATGAGGAGTTTATCCATCCACAAAAACATGCTGGAGATCTATCTAGCACCATCACCATAAATAGTTTCCCAAACTATGCTAGTCTTATGGAGGATGCCAAGCAGGCTTGAGATAAAAAGAAATGTAAGGGAAGTATTGATCGAAGAAACCAGGGGGGGAAAAAGTCCCTTGGTTTCATGCAAGATCTGAATGGAGGTTGGAGTGAGGTGGGGCTTGCTCTCCTCTTCCAAGTAGCAAGCAACAGCACAAAAGGAAACAGTCTCAAGTTGCACCAAGGGAGATTTAGGTTGGACACTAGAGAGTCACAGAATGTTAGGGGTTGGAAGAGACCTTTGAAGATCATCCAGTCCAACCCCCCTGCCAGAGCAGGATCACCCAGGGCCAATCACACAGGAACACATCCAGGTGGGATTTGAATGCCTCCAGGGACAGAAACTCCACAGCCTCACCAGGCAGCCTGCCCTAGAAGAAAGAATTTCTTTCCCAAAAGGGATGGCAAGCCCTAGAATAGGCTTCCCGGAGAAGTGATGGAGTCCACATCCCCTGGAGGGATTGAAAAGTTGTGTAGATGTGGTGTTGAGGGACATGGTTTAGTGGTGACCTGGAAGTGATGGGTTAATGGTTGAAGACAATTATCTTAAAGGTCTCTTTCAACCAAACTGATTCTATGAATGGCTGCTTTGGCTATAGTTGGCTATAAATGGTGGCCATTGGTGCATCTTCTACCAAAGCCTTCCAGTTTCTGAAGGGGGCCTATGGGAAGGTTGGAGAAGGAAATTACAAGGTCTTGTAATGACAAGACAAGGGGCAATGGGTTTAAACTGGCAGAGGGGAGATTTAGACTGGATGTTACAAGGAAGTTGTTTGCAGTGAGGGTGGTGAGACACTGGCACAGGTTGCCCAGGGAGGTTGTGGCTGCTCCCTCCCTGGAGGTGTTCAAGGCCAGGTAGGAGGAGGCCTTGAGTGACCTGTTCTAGTGGGAGGTGTCCCTGCCTATGGCAGGGGGTTGGAACTGGATGATCCTTGAGGTCCCTGCTAACCTTACCATTCTATGATACTATGAAAGCACAGTGTGAACCTTTGAGCACCTCCCAGCAGAACAGTTCAGTGGATACCTACTGTTATTGCTAGTACAGAGAAGGGAAACCAAGGCAGGAAAGTCTGTGGCCCACCTTCAGACACACTAAAGATCTGCAACTTGAAAGGAGAAGCTCTAACAAAACCTCAACAATCTTTTCTCCTATCCTGGACAGATTTTCCCATCTCACAGAAAACTTCCACACACTGTCCTGTGGCTTAATGAGGCAGCAGTTGGGAAAACTGTTTGCTTTCTCATTTTCAATCACCTTCCTTTTATGCGAAACATTGCAAACATTGCTACCCTGGGTCCTTCTGGTCGAGCACCTTGGTACCTATCTGTAGAGGAGAGAAAGACTCGCTCTTTAGCTAACAGGCACTCATATTTCAGATGCTTTAGTTCCACAGATGTGAAGAAAACTCCCTGTGGTACTCGCCTCTGGGGGACTCTTTCTGCTGGTTTAATCACAGCAGTGCAGCCTCTGAACATTTCTCCATAGTTCTGTCATCAGAAGTTTGGCTATCGGACAACAACTTTCTCCTAGCTGTTGGTTCCCATTTCCACTGTGGAACAGTAGCACATTTACAACACTTTAGGGTTAAAAAAAAGAGGGGAAAAAAAAAAAAAAAAAAAAAAAAAAAAAAAAAAAAAAAAAAAAAAAGAAAAAGAAAACAGCAAAATACTCAAATAGTGTAAAAATACATCCCAAAGTTCTCTCCACACACACAAAATAAAAACCACAACCAAAAACTGAAACCAACCCAACAGCCCTACCACCCTCACCAGTTAAAGAAAACAAAAGAGACTAATCTTGACCTCTCTCCAAATGGAAATGTTTTGCTTCTTGAATCCTTGGCTCTGGCTCTCCTATGATACTGGGACTATGACTAATAACCTCTTGCTGGAGTACTGCTGATAATTTCACCATTGAGTAGCTGTTCTCGTCCCGGCTCATCATAGCATGCACTGAAGCTGCCAAGATTTTATTTTAAAGAAAACAAAGAATAAGATCTCTGCTCACAATCCCCAGTGCTAGAAATACATTTTTTTCAGCTTTAACTGCTAGGTTTTGCCTGGCAGTTTTTCCTCCTTCCTGCAAGCTGTTATTTTTCAGATGCCTGCTACGAAACGGTTCGCTCTTTCCTTTTTCTCTCTCAAACACTCTTCCTAATTCAAACCAGATTTGAGAGTGGTGCTCTTCTGAAAGCAAATGTGCCATGTATCATGTTGAGTTAGGTCAGCACTGCTCATGTTAGGTTTCACACTTCACCCAAACGAGGCATCCCTACTGCTCTTCCAGATGGAATAGGTGCACTGGGCTTTCTGGTTGGAACGAAGCGAGACACATCCACAGGTTATGGATCCGATCTCACAGCATGGCACGAGTAGGGGAGGACACCACTGCCTGCTTTTTGCTTAAAATATCAAACCCAAGATTACTTCAAGTGTTGTTTTTTTTCAAGCAAAAGACTTTTGGACAGTTGCTTTTTTAGCATCCATCATCTACTTGTTATTTATGATTTGATAGTTACTGTATGGGCAAAAAAATAAAGGACGTAAATTCCTTTGTGGCTAAAATTAGCTTCAGAAATTAATAACCAAACAATGACTTCTGCAGCATTCAGAAGTGGGAGGGGGGAAAGGAGAGGGGGAGAGGAAGGGAGAGAAGCAATTATAACAACAGTGAGTTTTGAGATTCCCTGAGGGCTGCTGGTAATTAAACCAATGGCAACATGAATCTCTGTTTGATGTGGTCATGAATTTGTTTTCAAAAGGAAAAAAAAAAAATCTTTTAAAAAGATTCTTTCAAGAGCAATTTTTAGAGGACAAGCTCAGCATGAATAAGTAGACCAGAAATACTTTGATAAATATTATTATGGAGAAGTCATTTATGGGCCATGGCATCTGAAGGTTAGAAATCCTGCTGATGAATAAGGTGGCAGGTTTGCAGCCACTCTGAACACACCAAACCAGGGCTGTAACCTCATGTGCCTAAGCCTGCTCCTCGGGAAGGCAGCAGCCTCTTGTTTTGCCCTTGCATTAAGCCTTACAAAGACACAGATGCAAGGCAGAAAATTTCAGTGGGAAAGCTCAGTGGAACGAAAAGAAAACCACACACAATTCCAAAGGCACTTCTCATTCCCAGGGGCTGTGCAGAGATCAAGAGGTGAAATTTATTGGTGATAAAAAGTCTGCAAGCCTGCTCTATCCCCCCCCCAAGCCTTTCCTACTGCTGCTTGCTTCTGCCGAGATCACATCCTCAGCAATACCTCCTTCAGAACACTCTAAAACCAAAATGCTTTCATTTTGTAGAAAGGCAAGTACCCAGCAAAAAAAACCCCACAAAAGTAAAATTGAAATCTAGAGGAAATGAAAATGCTCTGCACCCTCTTGGACACCCCAAAACTGCATTTCACACATCTACTGACCAAAAAACTGGAGGCAGATACAGTCACAAGCCAGCAAACCACTGGGATATACTGACCAGTGGAAATCCATGTTTGAAAGGAAAAGAAACTGCTTGTTGGCTGTCATGGTGTTATTCATAAAGGCAAACTGGTAGATCTTATGGATACCAGGAGCAAAACTGCAACAAAGGAAACCAACTGCTAATGAAGAAGGGTTTTCAGTCAAATTTCATGGGTCATACAAAGTCATTGCTATGCCTGCAGGAGTTCAGCAGCTCTGCCAGTTGAATTTGGGGGAAACAAAGTGATTATTTTGTTATGCATTTTGTAGTTTTAGACTTTTTTTTTTTCCCCCTTCAAATTCCAAGTTCTCAAGTCAAGCAGCTATGTGAAAATTTCCAGAGTGAGCTTCTAACATTATTGCAGAGGAAACCTTGAANTATAAGACAGATCATTTGGCTGCTGCCAGTAGTGAGTTCTGCATGGGTTAACTTTCCAAATTGGTTCCATTGCAGGTTTCCCTCCGGTTTTGAGTCAGTTAAAACGTTAAGGCTCTTCTCCGTCACATTTTAAGTTCTAATGTCTTCAAAAGCACACAAATGTTTCTGATAAAATAATGTGTTGGAGAAATTTAATGGATGACAAAGATAACAAAAAAATCCTTCGTGCTTTTCTTTGTCAATAACCTCTAGGAATACAGCCAGGCTGGGCAGATATTCAGACTGGTAAACCATGACTCAAAAGTGGACATATTGGCAGTGTAAGCAATGGCTCAGAGGTGGAAGCAAAAGGCTCAGAGTCTTTCCTAGCTGATTAATCATCGTGACAAGCTTGAAGATTAAATGATCTGCCCAGCTCCAGATGTTAGATGTGCATCCACCTCTTGCTATTCTCCTGGTTCATAAGCAGTAGCCTGGACTGTTCATTCTGAAGATAATGACGATCGTTACTGTTCAAAGCAAAAAGGGTTTGGGCTTTGTAATTTTATCCTTTGATAAAGGAAGCACAGTTTACACAAGATAACACAGTACATAGAGTCTAGACATGATGAAATACTGGAAGATCCTTCAGGCAGAGGTGGTGACAGTCTTGCACATAAAGCTCCATGTTTCCCTTCTCCACTCCCACCTCCTACCAGTACAAAGGAGGAGCATGGATATGTAGCTGCATCTCTCCCTTGCCGTTAAGGGCTGCACTAGCCCCTGCTAAATCAATAACAAAACACAGCTTCTCTGCCATGGGAGGCAGCATCTGTTTCACAGCACATGAGCACTCCACAGCACTTAAGGACAGCAACAAAAAGCAGTGATGTGACAAAAGCAGAGGAGAACATCATAGTGGCAGAAGGGAGCTACCCAACCCTAAACCAGAGAAAAACTGCTATATAGGATCTCCAGTGGATGCAAGTGATGAGAGACATAATTTTCACTGTCATTTAAAGGATGATCTTCCACAGAGGGATCAAGCCTGTTTTGGACATCCTTCCCAGGCTTCCTGTGCAGTGACAGTGTGAGAGGAGACTTCAGAGAACCAGCACCCTGCTTTCTGAAGCAAGCTGCAGCCTGCTGCTTCTGGACAGTGATTGTGTTCAGAGAACCAGCCCATGCTTTACTTGGAAAATCTGAGCATCACTGCACAAACTGGTTTAGCTGCAGGCATTTGCTGTTTTCCCTTTGCATATTTTCCTTGAAAGAGTGAGAGAGGTTACTGCAAAGCTGTTTATTTTCTTTTTCCTGCTAATCTTTTTTGCTAAGATCTATCTTCCCCTCAGTCCACCACAGAAAGTGATCAGCTACTCTGGAGAAATGCTTTTACCACTAATCATGCAACCTTTGAGAAAAGATTGTCAGATAGCACTTACTGAGGACTTCAAAAATGAAAATCCTATCACTCTGAAACATCATTTTCATCCATTTTTATGCCTGGCTTTATGTGATTCAGTGGACAATTTTAGCTCTGATACATGTGCTCTAAAATGTAAATGGAGTTGAATTTGGTCTCAAGCATCACAGTTCCTTTTGGGTGTAAGTTACTCCCTTTATTTTACAGTACCTGCATTGTTGATTTCTGTATTCACAGAATCACAGAAACATTCAGGCTGGAAAAGCCCCTCAGGATCACCAAGTCCAACCAATATCCCGACTCTACAAGGTTTATCCTAAACACATTCCCAAGCATCACATCTAAAAGACTTTTAAACACATCCAGGGTTGGTGACTCCACCACTTCCCTGGGCAGCTCATTCCAATGCCTGACTACTCTTGCTGGAAAAAAAAAAAAAATTCCTAATATCTAAGCTAAACCTACCCAGTCATA
>VWYK01118646.1:3466-25863 GCA_013399775.1 Semnornis frantzii | reverse complement strand
GTTAGGAGGATGTGCTTTACAGTGAGGGTGGTAAGACACTGGCACAGGTTGCCCAGGGAGGTTTTGGAGCACAGAATGTGGAGTTTCTGTGCTCCACAACCTTCCTGGGTGTTCAAGGCCAGGTTGGAGGAGGCCTTGAGTGACCTGTGCTAGTGGGAGGTGTCCCTGCCTATGGCATGGGGTTGGAACTAGATGATCCTTGAGGTCCCTTCCAACCTTACCATTCTATGATTCTATGATTAGCTGTGGAAAAGTGCTGAAATTGGAAATTGTGTGGTTTTGCATAAAGGAAGAGAATACTGTCACAGAGCCTCACTGAAACATACGGTTTGGATTGACTCAAAACCCATAAACAAACACTAGGAAAACTGTTATGAAATTTTCAAGAAATTGTTGGTGAGAACTGGAAAAGAAGAGACATGGCAAAAGAAAACAGACTGTCAGATTTGCAACTGCAAGCCAGCTAAGAATAGATACTTTTAAAAGCAAGCTTGTGTTTCGCAAATACTTACAGTAGATGAAAAGCCTGAAGGCATTTACTGGTGGGAGGTGTTCCTGCCTATGGCAGGGAGTTGGAACTAGATGATCCTTCAGGTCCCTTCCAACCTTACCATTCTATGATTCTATGATTTAACAAACAATCTGGAATACAGCACAGTTACGTTGTGAGGGCCACCATTTCTGGGTGTTAATTAGCCAGCCAGCCCTGCAGAGGCCTTTCTCAGAATTCAAGCCTGGTGTTAACCCAGCGGAGGTCTCCCACACCCAGGATAATTTGCAATTTGTATGTGTCATGGTCACCCAGTGGAGCTGCAGCCATGGCGGCCTGTGTGGCAAACGCTAGATGAAGGCCTGCAGAGAGGGTTCCCACAGCCAAGGACACAAAAGACCCAAGGAAGAGTGTAGAAACCTACCAGGAGACATGAGCTTCATCAGGACCAGTCAGAGAAACTTTAAATATCCCTGGGAACTGCAAGCAGCCAGGACTAGAGGGAACTGGGTATGGTGTGGCAAGTGGGCAGGCAGGGCAGGCCTCACAACCCTGCGCTGAGCCCCACAGGCCCAGAGAGTTGCTCTAGGTTCCAGCCTCAACCCCAGCAGGCTCGGCAATGCTCCCTAGTTCTGTCTCACCTGTTCATGTTTCTGTCCAACTAACCAAGGCAGAGCTTTGCTTATTCTTATCATTTTCACCACACGTGCTGAAGCTGTTACTGGTTAGCCCAACTCCCTACTGCAGCATTAGGAATACGTGTATGAGGAGAGACTGAGGGACCTGGGGCTTTTTAGCTTGGGGAGGACGAGGCTAAAGGGCAAGCTCATTCATCTTTATAAATACCAAAGGAGTGAGTGCCAGGAGAATGGATCTAGCCTCTTCTCAGTGATCCCAGTGCCAGGAAAAAGGGCAATGGGTGGAAGTTGAGACATAGAAGGCTCCATGGGATCCTGAGAAAGAATTTTTTCCCTGTGAGGGTGACAGAGCACTGGAACCTAGGGAGGTTGCGGAGTCTCCCTCTCTGGAGATATTCAAGAACTGTCTGGATGCATTCCAGTGTGATCTGGTCAAGGTGATTCTGCTATGGCAGCGGGGCTGGATCAGATAATCTTTCAAGGTCCCTTCCAGCCCCCGACATTCTATGACTCTATGTAAGTGCATTTTTGCAGGAGATGAGTATTGAAGTCTTCTAAGTCAACAGGAAAACAAAAATGTGAATGTGGTAAAATAAATACTTCCAGAGAAAAGACACGTTTTTAAAAACTTGTTTCCCTGGGTCCTTTATGAAGTGTTTGTTATAACAGCAGTCAAAAGGAGTTTGGTTTTCCTTTTCCTAAGGCATGTTGGGGTAAGAAGACAGACACACTGCCCACAACTGAGCTCAGCTGCACAACAAGCCACAGTAGGTTTGTGATCCTATGTGCCGACAGAGCCTGTCAAGCCACGTCTGTCTTGTCTTTGGGGCCTTCTATGGAAGGGAGCTGATGACAGTCCAGGCAAATGCATACTATGAACAAATCCCTTTGTGGCACATACTTCTGTGAATATAAAATTAGCAATAATAATCATGATAATAATAATCCTCAATCCAACTGGAGCATTCCTAAGGAAAACCAGCAAGCAAAGCAGCCATACCACCTCCAAGAACCTAAAATATATCCAGAAGTATCTAGATCCTCCACTGCTACAGCAGTATATGGTTGTTTGTCATCATGATGGGTGAGGCTTATCAGTCTTATCCTGAATTTGCTATCTGGCATGGGATTGTGGATCCCGTGAGACTGGTTTTGTGTTTAAAGCATTCTCGAAGCTTTGTCTCCTTTGTGGCACATTCTGTACCCATCAACATCAAGCCACAAGCTCCATTTTTGCCTTGTTAATTATGCCTGTGCTGTTCTGCTCTGGCTTTGCTGCAGAGCTTTGATAAATGAGATTTCTGACCTCATCATTCTGAGGACACAGAGAAAGTCCAATCCAATTTCTTATTAGAAATTGATGAAGTGTGCAGGAGAGAGAAGGAAAAAAACTCAACCAAACAAAAAAATTTTCAGAGTGAGGTAGACCTGATCAGCAGGTCTCTGACTTCCTGGAGCCACTGGGTCATCCAGCTAGAATACGTTTCCAACTACAAAACAACTTCTCATTTGATTTTTGCACCAGGGCATCTTTCCATTTTGAAATATAGTAAAACTCTTTGCATAGCTTTACTTGTGAGTGCACCTTTTCCTCTGTTTAGTTAATGCACAAGCATTGCACTGGGTCACAAGACCACTAGGAGATGTTCTGGATTTGTAAACAAGTTGTCTGTTCACATTTAATATTAATTTCCTGGTCAGCACTGAATTTCAAATATTACAGCTAGTTTATTGCAGCTCACTTCTTCCTCTATGCAGTTCAACAGAAAAAAAGCAGCTTAAAGCATAGTTTTACACAAACATTACAGTGCCCTCTCTGTCCATCCCCAGTGAAAAGGTAATACTGAAGGGGCCAGAGTTGGGTATACAAGTGGGAGTTGAGAGGGAAGTGGAGGAAGGAAAAAAACCCAGAAAATGTAGACCTAAAAGTCCATGGCTGCTTGGTTATAAACTGATGATGAGGTCCTTGTAAGGTTGCTAGCACTCTCTTTTCATGGAGAAGACTGCACACTGTACTGGTACCAACTAGTAATGTTACTGTGGCCTGCCTTGGATGGATGGACAGGATGGATTATAGGACAGGAAGGCAAGAATGCCATAATGAAAAGTGAGTTTTAGATTGCTCTACATAACCAGCTACAATTTCTGGCCTAAGCATGATGCCAGAAGGCATTTGAACAGCAGTAGTCTCCTAGCCATTCTTCATACACCATTCTCTGTCAGAGACAGGAGTTCACACAACAGCTCCAGACTCCATGGTGAGTTGTAGGACATCTCACTTCAAGTCAGTACAAAATAGCTTATTCCAGCTGACCTGAAGCAACTGTTTTCTGAGCTCTGTGCTCAGGGCATGCCCAGAAAAGGGCACATCATACAGTACAACAGCCACATCCAGATTATAGCAGCCCAGTACCATCTTTAAGACAGAGCACATTTCTTTCACTTAATTGCCTGATTTTGTTTGTTTTCTATCAAACAAAACATCCTTTACTTTTTAGTGATAAATTACACTGAAATGTATTAAATTACACTGAAATGTATTCTGTGGTGCCTAGAAGGATAACCAGCTGTATTTAAATTCACTTAATTTCTTTGTTCTTATGAAAAATTGTAAGTTTCAGGCATGGTATGACTAAGGAAACACAACAGAACTGATTCAGAAATGGAATTTCAGTGTTCCTATTATATGGCTTCTTGATCCTTCTGTTTCCCTGTCTGTACCTGATTTTTCTCAGCTTCCTATCAGCAGGATGGCACAGCCTTTTTCCTTGCTAACTGCAAGTCATCATCCCACTGACTGAAACAAACACTTTTCCTTTGTACCCTAGGCTGTCATACACTTTCACCTGCTGGATTCAGACTGGGATATCCATGGTAAGAGAGGCAATAATACCTTGAAAGTTAAGTTTGAAATAGATATTCTAGAAATAAATCTTATTGAACAAATTCTGCACTGAAATAAACATTGTGCAGTGTTCCAAGACTAAATGAGCTCACCTGTAGATGGACTGAGATGGAAATATGATGTAATTTGCTTTGAAATAACTATGAGGAAGATGCAGATTTCTGGGGCAATTATAACTGTCACATCTAATATAACATCAAATATTTATTTGGAGCTATTTCTCTTGAGTTTTGCCTTCATCGTCCTGGAGAGAACTTAACAGTTGAAGAGTCCCTGATAGACAGATTCATATATCTCCAGAGTGTAAAGTCAGCTAACCAATAATACACCTAATCCTAGAAACATGGGGGGCCACACAAAAAGTCATGTTATTCAAGAGTCTTTCCTGGGGCTTACATCTCCCTTTCACATAACTACCTTAGGAAAAGCTCTGGATTCTCCCTATGCCTTCGAAAAGAGAGTGGAAAAAGTTGAAAGGAGGGTTGTTCCAAACTAAAAATAGATTTGTAAAGCGTGGTGACTTGTGTAACATGCCTTCTGTTTCCCTGACATGCGAGCCAGGCACATCTGACATTCAGCTGGGTTTTTTTCACACAAAGATAGTGGGATTATATCAAACACTATGTGGCTTGCCACAGCAGAAAGGGAGATGTGCCATGTGACTTTCATTTGGCCAACATGAATAAACATGTCACTAAAAGCTTTCTTAAGAAACACTCTTCTTGAAATAAAAAACATATTTTGAAAGAGAGCCCACAACAGAAATCATGGAATCTTTGGCCTTTGCGTAACATGGAACATTTTATGGGGCAATTGTTATAGTAAATTAATACAGAGCACTGCCTGGTTGTTGGCCTTCAGGCAACATCATAGATGTTTCAGATACTCCATGTTCAACAACTGAAATAAGGTACCTTGAAATATCAAGCAAGCTGAGGGCCGGACACAGTGAAAAGCCATTAGCTTTTATGCTGGCAGGGTGCCAAGTTATGTTCATTTTACTCACAGGAGCCATCACACTGGGGTCAAGCTAATGACTCACAGGAGCGGAGTGCACAGGACTTGGCGCAAGACGCTGCAGAGGTGCAGATGTGGAAACTATAGCCAGAGACAAATGACAAGATTCACAAGGCAAGAAAGGATTTGCAGTGGTTTCTGCTGACCTGTTCATGTGCTGAGACCCAAGCAGACAGTCACAGCTCCCTAATGGCAGAGCTTATTGCTAGTGTGTTATTCATAGTTTCGGTAACTTCTGTCCCAAGAGCTCCTCACAGGACCCGCTGTCAATTTTCTAAGCATCTACTGCAACCTAGATCCAACTACCAGGGCCTTGAATAGAAAATGTAATTGAAGATTCACAGTTCCCACAAGAGAAACTGAAGATATTAGCATATTCCTACACCCAGAGTACAGGAAAATAAATTTTTCCCCAGGCATAATCTGGCAGGTCTGACAGTTTTGTTACTCTCTTTTGTTATTCCTGGTATATTCCCTCCATACTGAAAATTAGATCTCAATTTTATTAAGTTTTGTTTAGAGAAGCCAGGTTGTGGAAAGATTGAACTCCTATATTAGTTTCCAGCACATTATTTTCAATGCAACATTCACTTTGAGTAGATACTCTCAGATGGTTCAGCTTCATCTCTAGTACGAAGGACCCAAAATAATTGTGTGGGAAAAAATCTGAACTGCAATCTTATGAATTTGCATTCCATTTGGAATAACTCACAGACAGAAGTTTGGGACTGTACCAGCTTGGACTTGTGAAGTGTTCCCATGATTTTTCTCTCCCCAAGGGTATACCTGGCTCTCCCCAGATAAACCAGAAGTTCCATTGTACAACATCAGATGGACCACTAGATGCTAAAAAGTCGCTTGCTCTATAGCTTGCTACATCTGCTACCTCCCAAGCATACACTTTGCTTAAGTACTCTTTCTAGGTTCTTCCTTGGCTGAGGTTTTGCCAGAACATCCCTTCAAAGGGAACTTCTAAACCACAGAGAGGGAAAATGTTACAAGCTGCCGCTGATGTGGATCACACTATCAGTCCTGGAGAGGGAATGAGAGGTAGAGGCAAAGAGAAGAAAAAGGGAGGAAGATAATTTAGCAGATGCCCATTCCTAGTTTCTGTACCAACCAGACTCTGGATATAAAAGATGTAAAGAGATTGAATAGGGCATTTTATGTATGAGAGAAAAAATTATTAATAGGACAAAAAGACTCAGTTGCAGATTTGATGAACTACATTTCATCAACACACTCTGACTCAATCTTTATTGATGACTTGGATGAGGGGACTGAGTCTACCATCAGTAAATTTGCAGTTGACATCAAGTCGGGAGGGAGTGTTGATCTCTTGAAGGGTAGAAAGATGCTGCAGAGGGACCTGGACAGGTTGGGTCAATGGGCTGAGGACAACGGTATGAGATTCAACAGGACCAAGGGCAGGGTCCTGCACTTCAGCCACAATAGCCCCATACAGTGATACAGACTTCAGGATCAGTGGCTGCAGAGCAGCCTGGCAGAGAGGGACCTGGCAGTGCTGGGTGACAGCTGCCAGGACACGAGCCAGCAGTGTGCCCAGCTGGTACAGAAGGCCAAGAGCATCTTGACCTGTGCCAGCAATAGTGTGGGCAGCAGGACTAGGGATGTAATTCTGCCCCTGTATTTGGCTCTGGTGAGGCCTCACCTTGAGCATTGTGTGCAGGTCTGGGCCCATGACTGCAAGAAGGATATTGAGGGGCTGGAATGGGTCTAGAGGAGAGCAATGAGTCTGGTGAGGCAGCTAGAGGGAAAGCCTGAGGGAGGTGGGATTGTTCAGCCTGGAAGGGACTTAGAGAGGACCTTATCGCTCTCTACAACTACCTAAAAGGAAGTGGTAGTCAGGTGGGGATCAGGATCTTCTCCCAGGCAACTAGTGACAGGACATGAGGGCATGGTCTGAAGCCGCACCAGGGAAGGTTTAAGAAACAATTCCTCGCAGAAAGGGTGATTAGGCACTGGAATGGACTGTCCAGGGAGGTGATAGAGTCACCATCCCTGGAGGTCTTTGTGAAAAATTGGATGTGGCACTTGGTGGCATGGCTTAGCTGATGTTGTGGTGTTAGGTTAGAGGTTGGAGTCAATCTCAGAAGTCTTTTCTAGCCTTAATGATTCTGTGAGTCATCACAGAAGTGGTATACTATTTCATTTGGGCTTGCTGTAAAATTTTAATCCATATGGATATAACACTACCCTTGCTTTAGCATCAAGCTAAACACCACACAATAATTTTGGTAAATGTGTTAGAATTTCCTTACACTTAAACCAACTTAGTTCCAGTTCTGAGATTTCTTCAGAGTATTTAAGTTCTAGGCCATTTTGGGAAAGAGGCTGGTTGCAATGCTGACTTTGCACATGCATCCCTGAGTTCATTAGTTTGGTCATTAGTCTATCACAGTTGTAGCAGCAACATTAGCTGGTTTATAGATTTGTGAACATCACCGCCGTGGGTTCCGCATCTGAGGCACTGACACTGCAGTGTTTCACTGTAAACACTAGTTCAGCTAAGTAATAATTTTCCCAGCAATCCAAGATACACATAGGATAATATGAATCCATAGAATTCCCTCTTGCTCCATGTTTCCCCTTTCAGCTGTCTCTCAATGGTCACACTGTCCAGCTTCAGCAGGAACAAAAGAGTTCTCAGTCTGACCCTATTGATGAAGTATCCACACTCAGCTTATGCGTGCACACATATGCACACATATCATCATCTGACTTCTCTTGCCTCAGAAATTAGTGGTGGTAGAGGCAGAGAAAGTGAAATGCTCCTGAATGTCACCACTAGCACCAAGTAGTACTGATGATTTAGTTCTTTCACATCCCATCCTACAACGGTGCAGCCTTTCTGTCCCTAGCCCACCAGGGTTACATAGGTTGGTGGCACAGACCACCAGCTTCAACACACAGCAGAGGGCTACTTGGTGTGTCAGTCAAAGTTAAAAGCAGATAAGAGCTCAGGCATTAAGCATGGTCAGACACATTTACAGTCACCATTTTGACTGTGGACCACAGGTTTCATACTTTATCTCAGGTTAATACTAGGTTCAATTATATAAAATCAGAGGGGGGAAAAGTTTACAGCATGTTCCTGGAAAGACAGCAATGAATAAAATAGTTGCTTGTCCACAAAAGGAACTGTCCACATAGATTTTAAATAGGTATCAATGTAAATTATTCTTAACAGCTATTTTAAATAGCAGAGAACAAACTCATCCCTGCCCACACATGGAGAAATTCAGCACCTCAATTAAGAAATATCTGGTAGAAATTACTTGAATTTGGCCACATCACAAGTATCCAAGAAATTTTTTGTGCCTGTGCAGTGTTCTCAGGCCCAACTATCATCATATCCTGGTAATTTACATTAGTCAGTATGGAAGTTGACTACTGCAAACTATTTGCAGAGTGCATTTGCATCACCTGGGTAACTGGGCAAACCTTATAAGCCCAACTGCTCTTTAAAGAGGGACTTCTCAGATGCATCTTGGATGAGGTCTGCACGTGCTATTTAGGGCTTGGCGTCAGCGGGTGTAGGTCGACTACATGGTAATAGAAGTAACACTAGCATCAG
Source organism: Semnornis frantzii (assembly GCA_013399775.1). Lineage (NCBI taxonomy): Eukaryota > Metazoa > Chordata > Aves > Piciformes > Ramphastidae > Semnornis > Semnornis frantzii. Next base: position 17,215 of record VWYK01118646.1, on the reverse strand, counting down.
ACATCTCACTTGTTTGATGGTTCAGCTCTTTTCTTGCAGCTGTAAAGTAACTAAAGCACATCCTGCTGGATTTGTACAGGCCTCTCACTTGCCACGTGAAGTTTGAGGAAGAGCCTTGACCTGATCACAAAGAGCACTCTTATAACCTTGCCCTAAGCAAAACTTACACTGATCCTTCACACTGCAATCAATCCTTGTTTAGTTTCATAGTCTAAGCACAGCAACATCTGCCTTCTGTCAGCTATGGAAAGCCATATGTGACACCAGGCACTGGAAACCAGACAAATTTTGTGTTTTCACAAAGGAGTTACATCAAGTACTTCAGGACAGCATGGCTAGAGAGACAGGTTTGCTTAGTGGTAATCAGGGGCAAGGTTGCATGCAGTTAGACCAGAAGTTTAAAGACTTGATTTAAACCACTCACTCAACTGACTTCTAACAGTGCTTCTATTCAAGTGCTAAGACAAGAAAGAACGTTTTAAATGTACACAAGAATCTACAAAGAGTGACTTAAGCTTTTCCTATTGTGTTTTAGGCTTCTCTGTGAACCCTGGCTTTCCCAACTCCTACCCTTTATGCAGCTACAAAAGAAAGAAACTGCACAACACTCCTGTTACAACGACGACTTTATTAGCCATTCAACCACATCTGCAGAGCTGGCAGACAACTCAAGAATGAAATAAAACATTCTGGATGATCTGCAGAACCAAAGTCCTGCCAGTGACCATGCTAACATTTAACAGCATGAGTGCTCTCACGTCAGCACCCAGGTGATGCTCCTCAGTATTGCTGTTCCTTGTTTCACCAAGGAAGTGTAGTTTCAGCAAGATGCCTCATTAGCTTTTGCAAGCTAATTCAAAAGTAGTTTAGGGAGAGCATTTCCAGCCATGTCCAAGGAGATCAGATCAACTCTGCTTCTTGACATAATTAACTCACACAAACAACTCTCCTATCCCCAACCTGCACAGCAATATGCAGCCACAATACTTCCCTACTTGAAGCTGCCCTTTCTAGCACTCCTATACTTGTAACACTTCTTTCTCTGATCTGAAAACGTGGCTATGCTTGTCAGTTTTCATTCACATCATTGCTTCTTCCACTAACTGCTCTAGCAGCTTGGAAAACTCCTTTAGTTTTCAAAACTCTCTCCCCACCCCCCTTCCCCCAACACATCTTTGTCCTCTAAAACAATCTACAAGAAGGAACCCTTGTAAATGCTGGTTGGCTTATTTATTGTACTGTTCTAACTGTCACACACATGCTTCCCAGTATTTCACATACCCTGTATACCTTGCCTAACAGCTATGTGCTGTTGCTGACATAAGCATAAATAAAAGTCTTTCTTGGTGGGTAATGATACTGTTTAGAACTAGAGGGCAACAATAATAAATTCAAGGAAAAAAATGCAAAAAAGTTCTTCATGACCTTCCTGACAACTGCTGTAACGGTCTGAAAACTGCAGATGTTTTTCCACTAAGGTTTTACAATGTTTATTTTGAAATTATTTTTTTTTTAAAAAATCATGTTGTTTTCCTGTTGTAATTTCTGTAAAGCAGATGTGACATCTTGGGTTTAAGGGCTTTGAGTTCAGTCTTAGTGCTATTCATGCAATACAGAAAGGCCACTTGCAGTGGAAAAGGATCCACTGTCAAAAGAACACAGAATCACCTGGGAGGAAAGGGGCTGTCCTCACTGTATCAGTGAGAGGACTTGGCCTTGGATTTAGGAAAGAAGTTCATCTACTGCCTAGTCCCACGTGGCTAATTCTCAGCAACTGGAAAAACGTAAGAGGCCACATAAGGATATGTGGCCACGTAAGGAAAAAAGGGTATGAGAAGAGCAAGAAGGCAGATTCCATCCTTGAAATCTTTTTCCTAAAAATGAAAAAAAAAATCTGCAGAAAAGTTATGAGTCAGATCAGCAAGATTAACCTATTAAATAATTCTAGTCATTGTAGAGCTAAAGAATCCTAGTCAATGTAGAACTAAAGCTTCTCTTCATATGTCCTCAGAACAGGACAAGAAGAGCTATTGTCTGAATGTCCAGCTGGTGAGTGATCAATCTTTAATGCCTTGTCTGCCTGCCAATTAAGTTGGAAATGGTTTCAGTGAGGTGTTGAACAAACTCATTTCCAGGTTTCACTGATGTCTACAAAACAGGCATGTGCCACAAAACCAGGTGGATCTTATACATTGCTATGAGAATTATTAAGTAGCTGATTTTTCTCCTTTCCTCATGCCCATTTCCCCCCTCCTCTGCCTCAGGGCCCTTTCACAGTATCCTATCCCTCAAACTGAATGTTCCTGGACAGGGAATTCTACTTTTGGCTGCTGTTCAACACCTTTTGTGATGAAGGTGTGTGTTATTCTTGAATTAGCTATACAGGTAGTACCTAAAAGGAAAACTGACAACATTTATCTGCCTCTTCCTGCCATTTCACTCACCCACCTCGTCTGTGGCCCTTCAGATTGCACAACAGCAACATACAACCTCACCCCAAATATGACCTTAGTGATGTCAAGAGAGTTCAATACCTCCACGCTGCTGACTTGCTCAGGTGCTGGGAAATTCCTCGTTTTCCTGTTATCAAGTCAGAAAGCTTTTCTATTTCCTCAGGAAACAATCTCTGGACAAATGATGATGGAGATTTTTTCTTCTGTTTGCCAATAACGGCAGATCTTTTTGGAAAGTCACCTTCCATATTTCATGGTGCCCAGCAAGACTACATATGCACAGAAAGCTGACATTCAGAAGTGTCAAAGGAGAAGACAATACTTCACACTATGCATTTATGTATTCAAATTACTACACTGCCAAGAAGATAGAAAACAACCAAGTAAATACTTCAGAGATGAGAAGCAGGTTGTGGGACGTTTTAAGTGAAAAGTGACAGCCTTTTCAGGGCAGTCAGATACTCATGAAGTGAAATACATTAACAAACAGTCATTAATCATTCCCAGCATGCTGGGAATTTTGTCACAGATATTCCTTGCAGGGCAATTGCATGATTCAGATGTCCTTTGAACTTGTCTACCGTGGCCCCTTCAGGGACAGGGTGTTGCTTTATAGCACTGCCTCGGGAAACGTGAGGAAGTGCACAGAACATCACCATGTCTTAAACACAGTTCCAGGAACAAGAACAGACCTTATGTACACAGAACAGAGGGCAAATAATGATGGATAGGGCATCAGGCACTCATCACTGTGGCATCTTTTCATCACTAAGGTAATGGATAGCACAGAAACACTAAGGATGGGAATTTCAGCGCTGCCTGGATGATTTAGATACCAATTACTTTTCAGATACGTTTGATCAGTCAAATGCTGCCCATAAATTCCTAGGGACAGATCAAGGGCCACGTAGCTAGGGTGTACAGCACAGTGTTGTGGCAAGTAGGCAGTAGGAGCTGAAATGAGAAGGTAATCTTGGGTAGTAGGCAATACACCTAGAATGAATGCTTAATTGATACTTGGCAGTACAGAATTAGCATTCAGTCTTGTATCCTTCTTGCACATGCTCATAAGGAAGCTGCAAAAGTCAGAACTGTCAGACCTTGCCTTCTGCTGTGGGCATGGCAACAAATCTGTTGTTCAACAAAATATTCTTATTGGTGCTTGGCTACTCTAACTCAACTCTTCATGTCAGTATTTAATTTCTTCTGCACCAAAAGATCAGGTACAAGCCCACAAACAGTGTAGTCCCACAAGGCATAAACAAAACAGTGCTCTAATCAAACTGAACCCTCCACCTCCCCGAAGATTGCTCTTTCCAAGCTGTGCAAACATTGAATAACTCCAAAAAATAATTACCCCTTGTATTCAATCATGTGCCAAAGTTAAGCATTGTAATACAATATAGTTCCTTGAACCAGCTAAACTTCCACATTGTTTATCCCTCTGTCATATGCAAAAGGACCACCCAAAGAGACTATCAGGTAAAGGTTAATGCTCAGTGAAAAGTGATGAAGATGCTGTAGATGACACAGTAGTATGCTGGCTTAGTGACACACAAAATAATTGGGGGATCTGTGCTTTATTCTTCATTTTAGCCTCTAACAGCTGTAAAAAAAAAAAAAAACAAAACTCCAAAACCAAAACAACGAACAACCCACCCCACAACAAAAAAAACCCACAGCCACAGAACTTGTTTGGCCATGACTCAGTACTTGCTCCCTAACCTGGAAGTCGCTCCATTGAAATATATCTGTTGTCTAAAGATTTTTCTGAGCCAGAGAAGTGTAGGTATTTATTAAGATAAACCTAGATTCTACTTTCAGAAACTGGATTTTTTTTTTTCCTTTAATCTTGAACATGATGGAAGGAGAACATACTAATTCCAAATAATTGAAGACTTCATTTGGCAAAAATGTAACATAGAATGGGAAGGTTGGAAGGGACCTCGATGATCACTCAGTTCCAACCCCCTGCCATAGGCAGGGACACCTCCCACTAGTACAGGTCACTCAAGGCCTCCTCCAACCTGGTCTTGAACACCTCCAGGGAGGGAGCAGCCACAACCTCCATGGGCAACCTGTGCCAGTGTCTCACCACCCTCACTGGAAAGAGCTTCCTCCTAACATCCACTTTCAGTCTCCCCTCTGCCACTTCAAACCCATTGCCCCTTGTCCTGTCACTGCAAGACCTTGTCAATAGTCCCTCCCCAGACTCCCTGTAGGCCTCTTTCAGATGCTGGAAGGCTACTATTTGTACATCATGGGTCAGAGTTCAAAATGGGAATATGTTCCATTCATTAAATATGGTGTTAGTAAATACCCTCCTATTTTACATTACTGACTAAAATTTGAAATCAAGAGATGCTATGTGAACCTCAAAAAATCTGTAATGGCCATTGGTATTCTTTGTTTCCAGATAAACATCCAATTTTGAGACATGCAACAGTAAGAAAACACTATATCTGCTCAAAGGTTATATTCATGGATATCTTTTTGGAAAGTGTTTTAAGACCATGTGGGGAACAGCTGATGAATTTCACAGGCTGTTTTTTTAATATGGGTCATATTAAGGACTAAAGGTCTCTTTAAAAAAAAAAAAACAAACTGTCGGCGCCCGCTAAGCTTAAAATATGGCATTTCCTGGCTCTTTCAGTTCAGATCAGTATCAGAGCCCAATTTTCCTGCCTTTTCCACTGTGAAGTCTTTCCCCAGCCATTGTCCAGAATGCAAGGTAAGACAAAGCATGAAATGGGTTTTCCGTATGGATTGAAAAAGACACCACTATCGTCACTCAGCTTAAGTGAGGGAAGAGATTTACTGCTGATAGAGAAGAGTGAATCAGAATCACTCAACTTTTGATCCTGGTGCTATAGGAACACCATCTTCAGACAGGTCACTCACATCATCACCCTCAAAAGGTGCCAAACTTTTGTTAGAGCTAAGACTTCACATCCCAATATGGAGTAGAACTTTATCATAGGTCTATTTGGTTGTTTGCTTTTTTTAAACTGTGAACAACTTTGGAAAATAACTTGGATGAGTTATGGATCAACTAACATCTTACTCAGTCTATGTTGCAAACAAGTTTACCTGAACAAAGTGTAGTTTCATACTGCCTCTACAATTTGGCAGCACTGAAGGACAAATAAATAAAATGCAAGCAGAGAATTGCCTCATCAGGAAACTGTGGTTTATGATCAGTAGGTATGGTGCTAATCACAACGTTTTAAATAACCCATGCAACCACAACAGGGATTCTGAAAACCATGGGTTTTCCAAAGATGTCACATCTGGTGCAGTATTTTGAAGCCACAAGGTCACCTTCATCTCTAGAATAATGTGTACAGCATTATTCTAATGCTCATAAAACTGAGGCTTTTTTTTTTTTTTCCTTAAGTAAGACTACATGACAAGATAAGTTTAATCTTTATTTTGAGTTGCCAAGTTTGGGCAACTATCACCTTGTAGTATTATGTGATCTGCTGGACCAGAATTTTAACTTACTTGCTTCACTTTGGCTCTGTGCAGCTTGGACAGAAACATACAGCAGGAGAGCAGAACACACTCTTACAGGATTGGGAATAGGATTTTCTGAAACCTCTTTTAGATGTGTTAAGTGAAGTTATTAAATCCTTTCTCATGCAACTCCAGTCTTAGTTTCTTTATAATCTGATGCAGAGAGAGCAATGTTAGAGTGGGGCTCTACCTTACCATTAGCTTCTTTTCCGATTATTTGCCCTGTAGCCCTGAAAAGTACAATTATGAGGTTTCCCAGAGATACTAGAGCTATTAAAAGTAGGACAGAGAACCACATAGTAAACCAAAATGACATGTGAGCCAGCAGTAAGTCACCTGTAGAAGGTAGGCATGACGGAGTTGCTGTGCTTGGCTTAAAGCACAGTACACTTGGTACTTCTATGCTGTATATATTGGTAAATCATGTGTTTGAAAAGCCTGCAAAATGTCAACATTGAGAGAGAAGTGAGGAGAATTCATTGTACAGGTCTGTACCCTCAAAGGGCTTCACACTGGCAGTACCAGGCAGGCTTCAGGAAGATTCAACCAACTCATTATTTCAGCCTTCCGGAGGAAAAGGCAAGATGAAAAATAAGATACATTTGTCAGAACAAGCAACCTATCTACAAGCCTGAATACACCCACAGTGGACATGACATATTACCACATGAGGAGCCACCCCACTAGAGGAGCTGATGAAGGGATACTGGACTGTGTTAAAGACAGGGAGGAATTACCCTGTACTTTGCAAGCTTTTAAGTTGCTAAAAGCACTTTATAAATTCCTCTGGCAGCAGGAACTACATAAGGAAAACATAAGTTGCTCTATATGAACATAAGGTTTTTTTAAAGCTCTCGAGGAGAGCTCAGACTCAGTGCTTAGAATACGTTTTCAATAAAAGAAGAGATAAAAAGAGGAAAAAGATTTTTGTATGCAAACAGCCCATACAGAAATCGTCTCTAACAGCTCATTTCAAGCCAGCTGTACCCTCTGAAAGGATTTACTGTACTTACAGAGGCCATTTTTCACATGCCATGTAACCTAGTTGCAGGTGATGCAATTGTCAGTTGGTGCAAGTTCGCGTTAAGAAAGCTCCAGTAGACCAAAAAGAACAGCGACTAAGGAAAATACCCATGCTTATTGTGCCCATTTATTTTGTGGTACTCAAGTGCAAGCAACAAAGAAGCTCAGCTTTTGGTTCCACTTCCTACACAGCCCCCTCAGTTGGCAGTACAACCTTGAACGTCACATGACATCAGAGGCACATTTCTGGAAAGGCTCTAAAAGAGCCCAAACCAACCAGTTCCCAACATAAACTAGTTCACTTGGTTTCTGCAGGACAGTTCTGATCCAGCACTTAGTTTGCCTGCTTTCTGTCATACAAAAGAATGCCTTGGCTGCCACCACTGACTCCATGTAACAAAGGAAGGCTGTTTTTTGCTTTGTTTAAACACAGTTACACCAAACTGCTTTAAGCCACTCCAGAAGTTAATGGAATATTATTTCTGTGCCACTTAGGAACACATTAACACCATAATTAGGGCTGGCAAATTACTTATTAGCTAAGACAAACAGAAGGAAATTTGAATTGCATTTGAATTGGCTACTTGTTGCATATTGAAGGTAAGCCAGCTATTCTCACCAGTGGAAGGTGAAGTCTGCAGACAAATAAATATGCATAGAGATGTTTATTCATGAACAAATGTATGGACTTGAAAACAAAGTTGCCTCAGAGAATATCACTGACAGACAATACATATCCTTCTGACCTTGAAAGAATCCAACACTGGAGCCACAATGTCATTTTTAATTCTTAAAATCAATCTTCGACCCTGATCCCATTAATATGTGCACACAGATGTGATTAAATTTAAATGTTAAGAAAGAATCATAGATGGCCCAACTTGGAAGGGACCTTAGAGGTCATCTACTACAACTCTCTGCCATGGGCATGGATGCCTCTTAGCTAGACTTGGTTGCCCAAGGCCTGGACCCGGCCTGGTCTTGAACACCTCCACAGAAGGGGAATCCACAACCTCTCTGGGCAACATATTCCAGAGACTCACCGTCCCCATACTGAAGAACTTTTCCCAAAGATGCAGTCTAAACCTGCTTCAGCTCAGCTTAAAACCATTCCCCCTTGTCCTGCTGCTTGGCACTCTTAAGAAAAGTCCCTCTCCAGCCTTCCTGTAGGTAGAAGGTCAGTACCCATCAGAGTAAACACCCCAAAGATTCCTAAGTGAGAACTGAAGGTGACCTGAGACATTATGGCTCTTCAAAACAATGCAAAGTGTCTTTAAACAGCTGTATCTAAGTAGCAGTGTCAATGACAATTGCTTTAATATAAAAATATTCCAGTTATTTGATTTCTATTTGAAAAGCGCTTTCAGAGAATGTGTGATTAACTCTAAATTGACCACCAAACTGGAACACCTTTACTAAGAACATAGGAAAAACTCTTAAGATAAGCTCCACTCAAAGTTTCTCAAGTTGTCATTCAAGCAGCACATCATCAGGAGTGCTCTGTTTTACTAACACAGACTTCAAGAGAGAGGACATACCAGTATTTAGGAAAATGGCCACATTTGCAAATATGGGTTTGATTTTTACCTCTTGCAAGGGTTTCCAGTGTATCTCAGATTACATCACCAAAAGGATTTTAAAAAAAAAAAATCTAAAAATTGAGTTTGGCAACAAATTTATCATCAAATTTTCAAAGAGTAGATGCTTAGCTTGGAGGCACCTAAGCTGATCAACATATACGCTTTCTACTTTCCAGAGAGCGAAATAAGAAATTCCCTGGTCTAGGGTGCAACAACATCATGTTGGCCACACCGCCGATGAACAACCCTCTTGTGAGGTCCCCAAGGGGCACCTTCGGGGAGCCCAAGCAGCAGACTTCAGTTGCAGATTTCCATGGTCTACTCCAAATGGTACTCCAGCTCCTGCTCTGCTTCCATGATGGGGGATAGGACACAAAGAAGAGGCATGCTGCAGACACACAACAAACCCAAACTTCATCGTTGTTTAGATTGCAGCTGTCCCATCAGCTTTGTGGTGTCCATCTCTTGCTTTCACACCATGGTTTTGAAGCAAGCAGAAATGGTCCACGTGAGATGTTTGGGCACTGCAGTAACAGGGCCGCATTGCACAGATGGAAAATACCACTGCTGAGGACTGTGTATAGGTACAGAAAGAAATGGAGTGGTGGGTCTCGTGTAGGAAGTTTTTAGAAACTATCTGGATAGTGGTCCAAGAGGAAAACAGGCCCTGGGGACGACAGCATTTTCCAGCAAAGGAAAATCTGACAGCTTGGCACACCTGTGCTTCAGGTCTTTAGTGTATAAAACCACCACACAGCAAAATGTGTTTTCTATTGTGTTACATGAGGCCACTATTTAGATTAATTTCACTTGACATTTTCCACTTCATATCATTACTTTTTTTCATCAAAATGGAAAAATGTAATAAGATAGATTCCCCTGAGAAACATTTTTCCAGTGTGAAGAATTTGTACTGGGGATTCAGGCCAGTGGACAAATTGCATTGTGTTATACTGAAATCAAATGCAATTTTCTACCCTCCCCACCCTCAGACTGCTGAAGGTAGTCCTAGCGTTCCATTTTCTTCTCCTCTATCCTATTTGGAGTGTTATTGTGACCCACTATGTTACAAAACTAAATGAGTTTCAGGTTTGTTTTTTCTTTAGTTGTCCTTCAGTGAGGTTTTAACTGCAGCTCACATTAACAGAGAGCACAAGTGTCTATCACTTCCGTGCTCCTGATTCGCAGCTGAAGCATGAAATTAAGAAACAGGAAGTGAAACAGAGAAAGTTTTTATCTTAAATTTCTCTCTTATTATAGGACCCCCTATTTTTATTGCAGCCTCTCTCTGTTTTGCTGTCAGATGGACACTTGGAGCCTCTGTAGGAGAACCATTAGCTAACAGAATTTCCTTCAATGCAAATGTCCCTTTCTTATCTTTCCCTGCTCCCTGACAACCAGGCAAGGAAGACCAACTTTGCTAGGCTGTTTTGAAGATCTTAACATTGATGTGCAATGCTAGTTAGGGAATCTAACAAGCAAGCAGTGGAAATGCTCATTAGAAACTGTCATCAATTTCTCAAATTGCTGTAAGTTCAGTGAAACTGGTTTACTTTTAAAAGATGTTTAGTTATACATGACAGCTACCATTTCATGGAGAGAACATTGTTGGGGTTTTTCTTCTGACTTTGGCTAAATCTGAACATAATTGGTATGCCTCGAGTCTGGCCCACGTTGCCTGAACAATTTCTGATGCAAAGATGGGAGGAGGGATGCATATCATACCCCAAAAGACACTTGAAAATCAGCTAAGTAGATGCTTTGGTGTAGTAGTCTGAAGGCATTTCAAAGATACGCAGTTTAGACATACTTTTAGTACTGCAGAGGGATAATCTCATGAGGAAAGGAGCTGTGCAGCCATAACCAGACACATTTGGGAGTGGCTGTGCGTGCTACACTATGGTTCTTCCTCAGCTGTTCATTCAGAGAGGTGAAAAACCATAGGCACAAGTTGATAAAATGATCAACTCAGGACTCGGACACTTCAGCTAAAGTGCTGCCAGCAGCTCCTCACATCCACATTCAATTCTTACTCTTTTTAACCTATGAAATTTTGTACCTTGAGACAAGTTGGTTTATTTTTTTCTCTCAGAATGACAATATACCCTTGCACAAAATATGAGTACTACATCTTGAAATAACATTATCTACTCAGAACAGGCTTCAAAAAAAACCAACCTTATAGTTGTAAGAGGAACTGCAAACTGTCTCATTTTAAAACACACTACAACTGCATGCATTTTCCTCTCAGTCTGCTATTAGCCAACACCCCCACATCAGACTAAAGAGACTCAAGGTCTATTTCCACAGACCCAGGGTTTATTTCTAAGCGCTTCCGTGTGATGCCTTCTGACAGCGGAAAAAGGCATTTGGTCATAGTTTTGTACAGACACAAATCATTAAGATTTTTACTTACACTTTATACATACTAATCAGCCACAAACAGTCCCACACAAACTATGATCAAGAACAGAATCCTCACAGACACACACACACCAAAAAAAGAGGCAGCTTCTCCTTTGAGCTATCAACAGCTCAAGGACATATCAGGAAGTGGTTATTTAAAGAGTTTTCTGATCTTCCTCAAGAAGCTTGCTGCTAAACGAAAAAGAATGTACAAGCACAAAAGCAGCAGGGCTTTGTGTTATGGTTGCTGAGGAAGAACAGACTTTCCCATTCTTTCCCTTCCAGTGAAGGATCATCTATGCTATGTGCAGTCCAGGAACGTCCCTGGCACTGATATTTTAGTGACCCTTCTCCAGAAATCATTCCGTTACCTGAGTAACCTTATTGTCGTAACACTACTTACCACAGTCTCATTTTGCTTCTAACTTGGGGAGGCTTTTCCTGCCTGCCAAAGGCACTCGTGACCCTGCAGCACTATTTGAAACTCAGCCCCAACAATACAAAGAGAGTTCCCAAAATAGTCTGTGAGTTGTTGCAAGTTAATGCCAGAATGAAATCAGATATTTGCCTGTGCTCTTCCAGCTGCTCTGTCCTATCTTTGCTAAGAGCAACCCAAAAGCTTTGTTTACTATCTATAATGCTTAGCTGCAGAGCCTGGCTTGATGTCTGTGTCTGTAGTAACCTTCAGTTCACAGAGGACCAGATTATGTGCATTCAGAGGCTACTTTTTATGAATTGCTAACCAGCAGTTTAGCTTACATGATAGAATACTACATAGTGTCAAAAAGCAAATGCACACTGCAATGCAGATGAACAAAACAAACTCCAGTTGCTTCAGTGAGTATCCACAGCTGCACAGAGAACATCTAGAAAGGTCATCCCTTTTGGGAGAGAGATGCTGGACCAAATTCTGCTGTTATGACAGTAGGTGTGTCAGCTGGCACATCAGCAGGTAACTAGGACAGAAGAACCCTTCCAGTTGTGCAGCTCCACAGAGAGCACAAAGTAGGTATTCCCTTTTAACTGAATGATAGAAGGATTTGAAGGATGGAAGGATTTGGGGTTTGGTTACTTGGGGGGTTTGTTGTTCTTGAGAGTTTGGGGTTTTTTTGAGTTTTGTTGTTTTGAGGGTTTTTGCGTGGTGTTTGGGATTTTTGCTTGCCTTTGTTGGGTTTTTTGTGTATTTATTTTGGGGTTTTTTTAACTGTGAAGAAGTTTGGAAAATAACTTGGATTAACTAACATTTTACTCAAGTAGTCTGTGTTGCAAACAAATTTACCTGAACAAAGCTTTAGCAGGGTATAGTTTCATACTGTCTCTGCAATTTGGCAGTACTGGAGCACAAATAATTAAAAGGCAAGCAGAGAGAATTGCCTCATCAGGAAACTGTGGTTTATGATCAGTAGGTATGGTGCTAATCACAACGTTTTAAATAACCCATGCAACCACAACAGGGATTCTGAAAACCATGGGTTTTCCAAAGATGTCACATCTGGTGCAGTATTTTGAAGCCACAAGGTCACCTTCATCTCTAGAATAATGTGTACAGCAAGCACAAATTGAGGCTTTTTTTTTTTTCCTGCCCCCTTTTTTTTTTTTAAGTAGCACTACATGACAAGATTTGCTATTCAAAATCTTTTTCTTTAGGTGCCAAGTTTGGGCAACTTTTACTTCCTCAAATCCAAAATGTCTGGAATTCTTGCTAAAGATATTTTCATAAATTGGCTGTACTCTGTCACCACATCATCACTAAGTGTATATAAGCATAATGCCAAGCTTCAGTTACCTGTTTTACCAAAGGTCTTTAAGAACTAGTGAGGAATTCCTCCTAAGATCTTCACTTGGACCCTTGCTGCCTTTTTTCTTCTCAAAAGATTTAAGAAAGGCAGATGGAGGTAAAACTAAGAGTGCTGCAGTAACACATTTTCTCCCTGCTAAAAAGTCTGCCTGGTGAATCTTTCAGCAGCGTAAGAATGTTGGCAAAAGTCTTTCCTATCCCCCAAGAGAGTCATCTGGATTACATCCTCACTAGCAGTGGGATTAAACCACTTGTAAAGAGTTTTATCCCTTTTCATTAGTTTTCTTTTTTTATTCATTTAAAGAAAACAACTTCACAACTATCTCCACTTAAAAAAATAAAAGGAATATTTTGTATGCATTTCTCAAGACTCAGACTGAACTTTACAAGTTCTTCAGGATGAGCAGCTGGTTTGGTTTATACTTTTAAAGTGTTGCAAGAATCCTGCTTAGCCATGGGTCTGATCATGGCATTCACGGGGGGTGAAATTACTACAGGGTGACAGCACTGATAATTTTCCAAGTATGAGGATGGGAATAGGGGGCCCAACATCTAGAGAGAAATCTGTGGTGTCCCAAGAAAGTTTAGTTGAAGAACCTGTAAACGGTTTCAGTTGTAATCAATATTTCCCCAGGACAAGAATGTGGAAAAAAGATGCTAACCTGAGGAAGTAAATCACTGCCCTGTAAATTTCTTCAACACCCAACCATTGAAAGTATCACAGGAAAAAGCTTTTCTTCCACCTCTTGTGATGGTTTGGGAGTTCCCTGCCCCCCCACACTTTAAAATGACCCAGACGACCTCAGCCGGAGTTGGAAGTTAAGAGATGAAGCTCTATTTACAGCTCAGCACAATATACAAGCAGAGATATACACTATAGACAGGAATATTTACAGAAATATACAAGTTTAAGGTAATACAGACACACAACTCCCCTCCCAGAAATCAGAGACCCCAGGAGGGGCTCCCAACC